>CAXIWS010000583.1:0-22625 GCA_964036195.1 Sphaerolaimus hirsutus | reverse complement strand
TAACAAGTTAAAAATTGCGTTAAAAATGAATTTGTACCGTAGCACGAGCATGGGCAGTGTGTGAAGTAGGGATAGCCAATGTCTTTTTTAACCGTCTTTTTTAAAATGTCTTTTTTCAAAAAAGACATACATCAAAACCGTCTTTTTAAACAAAAACATCAGCCAAAATCTTTTGTATTTTGCAATTTTTGCACACAAGCGCGCAATTTCACATGCACATTACCATTGGTGGTTGTTTTCATTGGTCTTTGAAGCATTTTTTGTGTGAAAAATCGTCCATTTGTTCATGTTAATAAGCTGTGATATGTTTGTGTAGTATATAATATTCTGGCAATGTGCTTCCACATACTTCTACAGTGTGAAACATCACTCACACTGTATCAGCCTTCTCTTACAACCTTATATCAATCACCACTTATAATGATATCCCATTGCTCCACAGCTATTCTATGGCTATATTTAACATCACAAAGTGCTGGTACTTGTCTGATATACCTGTATATGTTGTCCCATAACAATAATTGGGAGCTTTTAAAAAAAACCGTCTTTAAAAAAGTCTTTATTTTAAAAAGACAGGGTCGTTAAAAAAGACATTTTGTGGTCATCCCTAGTGTGAAGTATTGTGAACTTTTTTAAAAATAAATTTTTTGTCCCACCATCAAGTTCCCATTATAAACTGGCTAAAACTGTGGATCACTATCAAAAGTACACATTGAAAGCGGGGGGGGGGGAAGAGGTATGTCTACAATTATCCGAATTTGAATGAAAAGACCCCTATATCTAAACCCTCATCGTAAACGTGAAAAAATGTCATGTAAAGTCAGATGACGCACAAAGATGCTTATTATTGTATAATATTTATTTGCACGGGCAGCGAATCCAAGATTTACTGTCGCCCGCGGACGACTGGGGGCCGGCGCTCGCAGTGCACAGGGCTGAGCAGTACCCCCTGCAGATGCCCGAGGCCAGGCCTCCCATAAGACGGTATGTTAATTAGGTTGCGTTTACACGGATTTTTTGTGACGACTCAACATCACTAAAACGTTCAATAAATTGAGTAAAAAGGTTCCAAATTCATGAGAAAAAGTGGTCAATTGTACATTCAACCTAGGCGAATATACATGTCAAATTGCAGAATCGTGTTTATAGCTTAGACTTATAGACATTTGAAAAATTTTTGCCGTCGTCGGACAATCTTCCGACAGCCAGCGACAACAGCTAAATTGTTTCAAACGCATATAGGTCTAAGCTAAAAGCACGATTCTGCAATTTGACATGTGTATTCACCTAGGTCAAATATACAGTTACCGTATTTCCTCGAATTACCCCCTGGGGGTTTATTTTTTCAGAGTGAAAATTTTGAGAGAAAAACGTGAAAAATGCAACAATAACCACCATTTATAAGTTTTTACAGCCTTATATAAAGATGTAGATGGTATAAACGATGTTCTAACGTAACACAGTAAGTGTTTTGAACGTCTGTTATGCATTTCCCAGACCACAAATTCATAGTGCCCATTTTGAGGGGGGGGGGTATTTCGAGGAATACGGTAACCATTTTTTCCAATGAATATGGCACCTTTTTACTCAACTTATTGAACTTTTTAGTGATGTTGAGTCGACGTGTAATATTGTTTTCCTATATATAGTGTATATAGCGCAAGCGCGCAATTTCGTCCCCTTGCATTGTATTTTCAGCGGATTGGCCCCTGTAAACCAATATCCTTGGCAAAGAACACATTTTTGAAAATTTCGCTGTATATGTATGCATATTTACCGTATTACCTCGAATTATCCCCCCCTTGAATTAACCCCCCCCCCTCGAAATACCCCCCGAAAATTTCGGCTGAGGAAATAATAACCCCCCCCCCCTCGAAATACCCCCCCTAAAATTGAGTGTAACGTGAACGTGCATGACAAATACCGCAGTTTGTGATCTGTACTATGCAGAAGAACACACGTTAAAACTGATGATTAAGTGACGTTAGGGAAGTGTTTTTGTGTATACACAGTAATATACGCCTATAAACACATATAAATCTATGTGATTGTTCGATTTTTCTACGTCTGCGTATGGGGAATTTCCGAAAATTTCTGGCGAAACAATAGACCCCCCCCCCCTCGAATTATCCCCCCCTCAAATTTTGCTGGCGAAATAATAAACCCCCTGGGGGTATTTCGAGGTAATACGGTAGATACATATAAAGCAGTTCCTGGCGCTGGCGCTAACACCAATAGCGCCATGGCGTGGCGCCTTTGTATGGCGCTAGCGCCAAAACGCCTTTCCCTCCCTATATAGGGAACAATTTTAGGGGGGGGGCTGAGCCCCCCCCCGTTCGCCGGCCCCCGTAAACGAGCAGCCCCCCCCCCCGCTCAAAAATCCTGGATACGTCCCTGTGGAAGCCTACCATAATATAATGAATAAAATCTTGTGATAAATTTCGTAATTTATTTTTTCATAGTAAAAACGGAATATTATGATGAAAAACTGTATAATTTTTGGTTCATTATTCATATGGGTTATGGTAGGTTTCCATACTAAGTGTGATGTCCGCTGAGTATACCTACACTAAACTACTCATGTACATGTCAGCACCACTGATGACCAGTAACGATTTCATTTACTGTCATTTCAGAAAAAAAATCGTGTTGCATCAGGCGCAGGGTTGGTTTTATAAAAATCATTTGTATACAAATTGTATAAAAATGTATTTTATTTGAATTTTATTCTTGTTTTATTTTATTTTATTCCAAAATGTTAATAAAAAAATAAATGGAAGCATTTTACAAACATTTTACAGAAATTTTACAAAAAATCGGAATCTTGCCTGCAAGTCCAGAAAAATGTTATAATTAGACTTAAACATGAAAAACGTGTGACAAATTTTTTCATTACTTTGCAAAAGTTGCATGCAGTAGGTATAGTTAGCTAGTTGTAAGTGTAAAGTTGCAATTATTGATAATAATGGTTTGCGATTTCAGTGGAAGGACTACTGGAGTGCGCTGGGTGCGTTTGTAAAATGTCATGCCGTGTCAATTGTCATGACAAATGTCATGCAAAGTGTTGTGTATCCCAATCTAGTTTTGGTATCCAAATCTTATGTTTTAGTATCCAAATCTTATGTTTTAGTAGTCAAATCTTATGTTTCTGTATCCAAATGTTCGCATAAGATTTGGATACAAAAACGACAACAAGATTTGGATACAAAACAATTTCAATCCTTCGATACAATTTGCTTGACAATTGCCACTTTAATTTATATTTGTCATTACAATTGACACTTTACTTCACATTTGATATGACAATTGACACTGCATGACATTTCATATGTGACTTTACACACACTTTTCATACACTTTACAGGGCTTGGGAGTGCCCTAGCTCCGCGAATAAACAGGTTGAACCCCGAGCAACAAGATAAAAATTTTACACAAAATATAAATTTTTATACAATTTTTACAAAAATATAAATTTGTATACAAATTTTTTACAAAAATTCTAATTTAAATAATTTTTAATTTGAAATTGTCCATTTTATTTTTATTTTTTTCTGAGATTTTGCCAACCCTGATGAGGCGGTCTTGTAGATGTGGACCCCTGCGGGGGTTTGGCTACCGTATTTCCTCGAAATACCCCCGGGGGGTTTATTGTTTCAGAGTGAGAATTTTGAGGGGGGGTTAAACGAGGGGGGGGGGTATTTCGAGGGGGGGGTTTATTATTTCGCCAGAAATTTTTTGAAATCCCAGTACTAAAATGTCGTCTGAAACGTACGCAGACGTCGAAAAATGCAACAAAAATCGCCATTTATAAGACTCTAAAGACAGTTATAAGTGTGTAGACGTACAAACACTGTTTTCACATAACAGAGTCATCGTTTTTAACGAGTGTTCTGCATTGCCGGGATGACAAACCGCAGCCTTTGTCATTTACGTTCTCTATACACTACATTTGGGGGGGGGGTATTTCGAGGGGGGGGTTTATAAGTTCATAGTGTCCATTTTGAGGGGGGGTATATCGAGGAAATACGGTAGATTGCAGCTTGCTCTTGGGAAAAATAGGTGACAAGTTCCAAGGTGTAAAAGGCCTAAAAGAGATAAAAATCGCTAAAGATATGTTAAAATGACCAAAAATGGCGACTTTGAACCTGTATATCTCCAAAAAAGTGCAAGGCCGGGTAATGCCGTCCATCGGTTATCCACCCCTTTCCAAATGTCAGCGCCAGCCACACTGCAAATAAATCACAGGGCTGATTTACAATCAGCGACAAAAACGAAATAACAACATGAAACATTCGCAGTTCTCAAAATCGCGGCGCCGTGTACGACGACGTGGATTTATTGGACGAAGATGGGGATGTGATTTACAACGATGGCATTTTCGATGACCGGCCGCAGCCGGACCAGCCGCTGATGCGCAACCGCGCCGCCGTGCCCGAGTTCGACAGGGAAACTGCCATTTGAGCCGGCTGGCTGCGCTGCCCTGCGACTCAACTGGTGCCAGTCCCAAGCCCTGTAAAGTGTAAAGTAAAGTGTCAAATGTAAAGTCAAATGCAAAGTCAAGTGTCAATTGTCATGCAAGGTTCAGTAATAAAATATTTTCTTTTCTGTTTTGATTGACACTTTACTTTGCATTTGACATTACGTTTGACACTTGGTTTTGCACTTTACAGGGCTTGGGACTGCCCCATGGGCAACTGAAGCTACACGTCGCTTGGCCATTCGTCTTAGTACCCCTCGCACATAATAGAATGTTTCGTCTCTGTCAACTCAATATGCAAAAAACGATACGCTGTCGTCAACTGAAATGCATTTTCAATAGCTTTTAAAGTTGTCCGTTAGCTCAGTTGACTGGCGGCAACTAAGGTGCATAGCGCCATGGGTACACTGTTTCTGATTGTTTTTGTTTATGCTCACAATTGGTTTTTGCTGATTGTAAGTTAGGTGTTATTTATACACACAGTGAAAAGCTGAATAAAAAATCTGTCTGCTCTGCTGTAATTTGTGTAATATATAAGTGCAGCAGTATCGTATGCTACTTTTTTAGATTATTTCGATCAAATATCCCGCTATTGTCAAAATGTTAATGAATGTTTCGACATCAGGACATGCCCGATGTTCGGTACGAATGATCGTTGCAATCCTAAACATTTAATACTCATTTGTTACATTTCATATTGTTGCTTTTTCATCCTTTTTGTTTACCTAAAGACTTGCCTACTTAGTTTTATACCATCTAAAACACGTTCTTACTGATTCTCAATCAATTTCAATTAAATTTCCCACAGTTCCTTTTTCGACATGCTTTCTCAAAAGTAATCGTATGTTATGTATTTATTAAAAAACTACACGTTTCGTTGTTTGACACTGTTAATTTTCATGCTTTCGCCACCATTTGTAGATAAAAAATCAGTAAAATTTGATGCCATTTCTGTGGACATAAGTGAAATTGTAGGTGAACATATCGCCACATTGCTGTTACGCACACAGGGTGTCAACAGGTGGCAGTCCCAAGCCCTGTAAAGTGTAAAGTAAAGTGTCAAATGTAAAGTAAAGTGTCAATTAAAACAAAAAAGAAAAAAATTTATTACTGAACTTTGCATGACAATTGACAGTTTACTTTGCATTTGACTTTACATTTGACACTTTACTTTGCACTTTACAGGGCTTGGGACTGCCACCTGGTTTCCTTGTCAATTCAAATTTTATTCATAGATTATTCGCCGGACAATTGTCAACTGCACATGCGGCAATGTTGAACAGGATATTAAAAAGGAAAAGGATCAATATTGTGATGTGCATTTGAACATCGTGCGACCCGTCAACTAAAATGTGAATGAAAACCAGTCGGCCCAGTTGACATACAATCTCATTGTCAACTGGCGTGTGTAGGACCATTAAGCCGGAATTACAGCTCAGCGGCGTTTGACGTGAACTGATGACGTCGTAAAATTGATTACATCAAAATAGACAAAGGTACAGCATTGAAATTTCAGAATTAGATAGTCCAAGTAATTGTGTGTAATGCCCCCAAAAAAATTTTACCAAATAATCATTATTTAAGTAGTTATTAATGTAAAGTCAAATTTTTATGGTGGCGTATAATGTTTGACGTGAAATATTGACGTAAAATGTGTAAATTTTGACGTAAAATTAATAACGTATCAAATAATAATTATTTTCTTAATTTTTTTAGGACATTACACACAATCAAATCTAGAACTATCAAATTCTGAAATTTCAACGCTGTACCAATGTCTATTTTGATGTAATCAATTTTACGACGTCATCAGTTCACGTCAAACGCCGCTGAGCTGTAATTCCGGCTTTAAGTTCACTTGTGAATAGTGATGGAAAGGCCCATGGCGCTGGTGGCATCTGGCCATTTTTATGGTGCTTTTTCCATCACTACTTGTGACTTGACTTGAAACTTATCACTATTTTTGCCACTTTTTTGACACTTGTCCACTTGCGGAATTGGCATCAGATAATATGTCGTTTCAAAGCTTAGCTGCTATTTTCAAAATATTTCGAATCTCTGTTGGCCAAAATCAAATGCAATCTTCATTTGTATTTCATACTTCATTTGTATCTATGCGGTTTGGTTTATTTCTGGTCCTTTCACGGCATTATTTTTCTATTTTGAATTAATGAGGTATCTAGGCAAAATGTTTTTGACTTGATTACCGATACTGATGCTCTACCCTAAAAAGTATTTAAGTTTTTCTACCTATTTTTCTCTCTGAACGAATGTGTGCTTCCAAAAGTAAATAATTACTTTACTGCGAAAAATTTCCCACTTAGCAATTATCTTTGATAGGTAAATATATATATAAATGGGCACATTTTCTATGATACCAAATAAATGAGAATTGCTCGTTTGCAGATGAGTCAATAGGCACTTTTGACTTCACGATCAGGGTTGGCAAAATCTCAGAAAAGAATAAAAATAAAATAAAAATAAAATGGAAAATTGAAGAATAAAATAAAATAAAATAAAATGGAAAATTTCAAAATAAAAATAAAAATTGTATAAAAATTCGAATTTTTGTAAAATTTTTGTAAAATTGTATACAAATTCATATTTTTGTAAAAATTGTATAAAAATTCATATTTTTTGTAAAAAATTTTTCTGTTGTTTTTAGTTCAACCTGTTCATTCGCGGAGCTGGGGCAGTCCCAAGCCATGTAAAGTGTCAAAATGTCATATGAAATGGAATGGAAGGTGTAAATTTTCATGAAAATGTTCAGTAAAGTGTCAATTGTCATGACAAATATAAATTAAAGTGGAAACTGTAAAGCAAATTGTATCCAAATCTTATCCTTTGTATCCAAATCTTGTTGTTTTGTAACCAAATCTTATGTGAACATTTGGATACAAAAACATAAGTTTTGGATACCAAAATATAAGGTTTGGATACCAAAACATAAGATTCAGATACACAATTTACACTCTGCACGACATTTGTCATGACAATTATACTTTGCTTGACATTTGAGATGCCAATTGACTCTTTACTACATTTGTCATGACAATTGACACTCTGCATGATGTTTTACAAATGCGCCCAGCACACTCCAGTAATCCTTCTACTGAAAATGCGAACCATTCTTATCGATAATTGTAACTTAACACTTGCAACTAGCTAACAATACCTACTGCATGCAACTTTTGCAAAGTAATGGAAAAGATTGTCACACGTTTTTCATGTTTAGGTCTAATTATCACATTTTTCTGACCTTGCATGCAAGATTCTGATTTTTTGTAAAATTTCTGTAAAATTTTTGTAAAATGGTCCATTTTATTTTTTTTTTTTTTATTTTGGAATAAAATAAAATAAAATGAAACAAGAATAAAATAAAAATAAAATACATTTTTATACAATTTTTATACAATTTTTATACAATTTGTATACAAATGATTTTTTATAAAACCAACCCTGTTCACGATGTCGGATAGGCACTTTTGGAAGCGTGGATTTCGTTTGTTGCCATTTGCTAGTTGCTTAGTCGCATAAATGTTATGTAATCAAGTGTGTAGTTGCTAATATCACAATTTGTAAATATTATATTTGATTTGCATGTTTAATTGCTTTATACTCAAATCCTGGCTATTCTGATGTTTAAAACCTGTGCCTTTTGTCTTTTGCATTGCAATAATTTTTAAGTTGTGAATAGAGATGGAAAAGCGCCTGGAAAATTATTTAGAGCACGTGATTACATTTTTCACTGCCTACACACGCTAATTTTCAACCGACATTTCGAAAACTCATAAATAAGCTTTGAATGCATTTGAGTTTACTGGACTATTTTAATTCCCCATCAACTATAGTTGACAGAAACCTTATTCTGGTAAACTCAAATGCATTCAAAACTGATTTGTGAGTTTTCAAAATTTCGGTTGAAAACAGTATGTAGAACGAAATGGCGCCATTGATTTCACTATAGTGGTCAACATGTTAGACGCCAAGACAAAGGGCGCCATGGCCCCACCCACGCTAGTTGACATCGACACCAAATGTCAACTGGTTCCGTTCCTAATTCGATGATCGCGTTTGAACGTCGTTCGTCCACTAGTCAGCAAGCTTTGAATGGGGATCGGCACCAGTTGACATTTGGTGTCGATGTCAACTAGCGTGTGTGGGTCCCATAACCAACGATGGAAAAAACACAGAAATTGAACACAGAAACTCACTGAGTTTCTGTGTTTTTGTTTTACACAGAAACACGGAAACTCATAAATTGTGAAAAACTCAAAACTCAAATGAGTTTTTTTTGGAGAACACAGAAACACGGAAACACAGAAAAGTTTTTTTGAGTTTTTGTGTTTTTTTCAGCGAAGTGGTTGAATGCACATTAATTCAGTTTAACTAAACAAGATAAGATAAGCATGTATAGTATGTAAATATGTACAATGTGGTACAAAAAAGAAATTCAAGATGGCATGCACATCTCATGGTGGATTTGACAATTTTAGTTTCAACATTTAAGTATACCTTATTACCTCGAATTAACCCCCATTGAATTAACCCCCCTCAAAATGGACTTGTGAAATAATAAGCCCCCCCTTTGAAATAGACCCCTCCAGGATGATGTACATCATGTATCCAATGTACATGATGTATTTATTACTGCTAATTTGCATCGCAGCTACACAGACTGTACTAGCTTGTGTAGCTATCTACACGTTTATTTCAAATATATCCTGTTTGTACGCATTTATAACCTGTTTTGGTTACGTAAATGCCTACTTTTTTCTATGATCCTTACAAAACTTTCTGATGAAATAATAAACCCCGAGATAATAATATTCGAGGTAAATGGTAGTTGTAGTTCAAATCAATTCCGTAGTCTTCCATACAGTGCACATCCATTGAAGAAATTTGGAGTACTGCGTAAATTGTCATTTCTGGGCATTTTGTTGCTGGTGTTGTGATGTTTATGTCCTCATTGTGGACATTTTTATGGACTTTTTTGACTCTTGAATGAATACACAAATGTTATGTGGGGTTAAAACATGTGTAAAACCAATATTTTATAAGAAAACCGCTGTTTCCAGATCGAAATGCTGTAAATCGAAATTTTTGGGGGGAAAACTCAAATTTTTTGGAAAAAACTCAAGTTTTTGAGGAAAAAAAACTCAAAAAACTTGAGTTTTTACAAAAAACACAGAAATAAAAACAGAGTTACTCAAGTTTTTTTCTCGAAAAAAAACTCAAAACACAGGTATTCATTTTTGAAAAACTCAAAACACAGAAAGTGTTTTTTTTGGAGAACTTACCCATCGTTGCCCATAACGCAGCCCCTCGAATGTCGCTATTCCACCACTAGTTGTCAAGTAGCAGTTGCTTATAAAAATAAAGTGCAGAAAACTTCGTTAAAATCAATCGATTTGATAATGTTGAACCCTTATATAGCATTGTTGGTGGCTGTCACAAATTGCAGAATTTGTTGCGTTCACAAAGGTCTAAAAGCACTCTCGGGTGCCAGAGAAGTGGCATAAACGTCATTTCGGGATCGGGATCGGGACCACAAAATCCTGAAATTTGTCGGAATTCGGTATCGGGATCACTTCACGTCACTCTTGTCATGCCAATTCATATCAAAAGTGAATTTTGTCCTGTGATCTATGCCAAGTTTTCATTTTCATTCATCTACGAACAACGAAACGTAAAAAAACGCAAAAAAACCTACTCTAACATGAATATTTATTTGCCATTATATGCCGAAAACAGATTTTTATGTACAAGACACAAATAATTTTAGTGGCGCTTAAACAAAATAAATGCTTATAATGAACAAATATATTTTAACAGAGAATGTTACCATGTTCTGATGAATAAAGTTTACATTTTTATGCACATAATCCAAGCAATGTACAATGTTGTGAAAGCAATATTACGTTGTGAGAAAAAAATACATAAAAAGTTTCATTCTCTATTCTGTTTCACATTCAATGGTATACGGTAGATTCAATTGCAAATTACCACTCACAAGAAAATATGTAAATACAAAGTAAAAACGATCACATTTGCAGCCCTCAATATAACAGCTGTGTCTCTCGGAGTGTAACATTAGACTTTGCAAGTGTTGTTGGCTGAGCGCTGTAAATTGTGCCTTCTGAAAATGCTTGCCGCTGCACACTTTTGTCTTTGCCGCGCTACCGTATTTCCTTGAATACAGCCAGTGTGATTCGAACCACGATTAGCATTGAAACACTGCTCTGGCACATTTATATTTAAAAATATGCCTGCACAAACTAGTTTACTAACGGTAAACTAAGAATTTGGTAAACTCATTTTTCAACTACTGAGCGCATCTGAGTTTACGGGAATTTGTGATTTCTAATCTCCGTCAACTGTAGTTGACGAACAGCTTATTCCGGTAAACTCAGATGCCCTCAGAAGCTGAAAACTGAGTTTACCATATTCTTAGTTTACCGTTAGTAAACTAGTGTGTACAGCGACAATATCTTAAAATATTGAAGAATAAAGGTTTCTTATATTTGCACTCGCTGTTGGCGCCAATTTGTGGACGATGCAAGAAACTATTGCTAAAATATTAGCATTCAAATTAGCATTAAATAAATATTACCATTTAAACATAAATACATTTTTCATAATTACGATATTCTATGAAATACGGTAAATATATGGCTAGTGTTCCAGTGCTGCGGTCAGCTTGGGTTCTATTTTCTGAAGGTCCTGTGGGGCAAAAATTGTACAACATTGGCGGAGAGTTGTAATTGTGATTGAAGTATAGAAGAAGTCAATCCTAAATGTCAAAATTTGATGAGTAAAATAGCTATTCTAGCTTGTTATCTATACTTTGTGGCGTTGCAACGATACAACTTTTCGCCATCGATATTTTATTATATTTCAAATTTTGTATCAATATCCATTACAAGAATTGAATAACTAGGTACTACAAATGAGGCGTCCAATTCTAAAAGTCGACAAGTCCAAATATTGAAAAATTTCGAGACAGGCCCGGAAACATCATCTGGGGCTTTTCATCACTCACACACATTTTTCATTATTTTCCATAAATTTGCTGACATCACATCCCACTATATGACAGTGTCAAATTTGACATCTTTTGACAAAAATGCAAAATCTTCGGACAATAAGTTGACAAGTCACCCTTGCACAGCCTCTCGTTGGGACAAGATAGCAAGAAACGTGTTAAGTCCACTATGGGCACCGATTTCTAAAAGTCCATAAATTACCCATGGGCACAACGATAAATCAAAGGTGATAAGAGAAATACACGAGAAATACACGTCCAGTTTTCTCAGTTGACATGTTGAAAGCACTAATCGATATCTACATCGTGTCCAAAAAATTATCAAAAAATCTCCAGTGGTTCTTGGGATATGAATTGAAAATAAAAATTTCGTTATTTGTCGGCAACATTTCTTGGCGGAGGTGCCGACACATAGCGAAATTAGATTTTCAATTAATATCTCAAGAACCACTGTAGCTTTTTTGATAATTTTTGGACACGATGTAGATATCGATTAGTGCTTTCAACATGTCAACTCTCGTATACTCCGGTTACTTTACACCCTGCACGCGTGGTTCCCGCTGGAAGTGTGCCAACGATGGTTAACGCATGCGAGTTTCATAAAAAGATGACAAAATTGAATGTTGTTTTAATGGTATTCATTAACATATTCACATCGATGAATTTTTCATCTTTTTATGGAAATCACATGATTTAATAATCATTGGCAAACTTCCAACAGGAGACATAAATCAGTGCGACGGCAGAGTATCACGTGCGCAGAGTATATCACCTTTGAATTATCGTTGTGCTGTAACTCCGGCTTTAGGCAGATCCATCGGGTGTCAACATTCGATATTCGATGTTATACAAAAAAATTTCGTGAGACATCAAAAATGGCTCAATATGCGGTACGATGTAGGTATTTATCAGTGCAGCCCGAAATTCCATAGAGATACATTGTGACAACTTTTTCAAATTTTCCGCCTCTGTTCGATGAATAGGGCATAAACGCAGAAAGGCATCGCTGCAGGTAATTTGATACATCTGTTGTCACTTCAAACTTTCCAAAACTTGATCTTCTCACTTAGTTTGAACTTCTCAACTGAGTAACTATTGCATAACTTATACATCTGATTTACTTATTTTTAATATTTTACGGTTATAAATACTATCGTAAAGCCAGCCTAAAAATCACTGTTTATTGTCATTTTTACCCTTCACATTTACTGCAAAATGGTGAGTGAAAAATAGTACTTTTTGCAACATTTTTAAACTTGGAACTTGTAAAGGAAAAAAAACAAGAAAGTATGCTGCCATTCGTGAAAACAGCGCCAGGCGCCAATGGTTCCCATCGATAGCGGGAAAAATTAGAAGATTAGAAAATTATTTTTGGAAAGAAATTGAGATTCGAAAAGTCTTAAAAACATTTTTGATGTTTAAACACTTTTTTCCTGCGGTTTGCCATCGTCCACGTTTCCACAGATTTTTTTTATCTACAATTTCACAAGCACATTTTGCACAATATTGTGCTAAATTAAAAATGCAACATGGCACCTTGCCAAAAACGTTGCTCTTTATTCAGATGGCCTATGGCACCAGATCTCTCATAACTGGACTCAATCTATGGTAGATCACTATCGGAAATTGTCCTTCTGCATTTTATACGCATTTTCAGCAAAAAAAATAGCGAGAAAAAATTCGAAAACGTTTTCAAATTTTTGTTTGTCATCGTCACTGGTGCCACCGCCAAACTGAAAAGTGTCATGCCGCGTTTTCCCGGAATTTGAATCTGTTTCTCACATTCCGACTTAACGGGCACTTTTTAATTTACGTAACATAAAAATCACATTTTCCCACACCGCAGCCATCGGAGGAGGAATTGAAGACGTTTTTCGAGAAATTCGACAAGGAAAAAACTGGCACGATTCCAGCTACATCCATTGCGCAAATTTTGAAACAACTCGGTGTTGAATTCAACACAGCAAAACTCAGGCAATTGATTGAGGAGTTTGATGAAGATGGTCAGTTTCTGTCTCTTTTTTCACTATTTCTTTTTTTGGTCATGTGAAAGCGATATTGTGTTGGCCCTTGGCGCCATTTTGTCATATTGACATAAAGCCGGAGTTACAGCACAACGATAAATAGAAGGTGAAGCGACAAATACATGTCGCCGCAAATTCGATTACCGTATATCCTCGAATAAGACCCCAGGGGAGTCATTTTTTCGTCAGAGTTTTTGAGGGGGGACTTATTCAAGGGGGAGGAGTTATTCAAGGGAGGGAGTTATTTTTTCCTCAGAAACTTGGACTGAATTCATCGTATGAATGCATTCTGTCAACTCATGTAATCCATGTATTTAACAGTTCAACAACAACAAAAAGGTGTTTATACACTGCGTACATGTCATGTAAATGCTGTCGCAGCCTTACGTTAGCATTCTTTTGTATTTTCATCGATTATTTTTGTAAATTTTATAGCATATTTTTCACACAGAGGGGGACTTATTCAAGAGCGGGGAGTTATTCGAGGGAGGGAGTTATTTTTTCGTCAGTGTTTTTGAGGGGGGAGTTATTCAAGGGGGAGGAGTTATTCGAGGGGGGTCTTATTCGAGGATATGGTACTCAAGAACGCTTGAAGGTATCCATCCCTCAATTGAACGAAAAACGAAAATTTCGCTATTTGTCGGCAATATCAACGAGAAATGCTGCCGACAAATAGGGAAATTTTCGTTTATCATTGATATCTCAAGAACCACTGGAGCGTTTTGGATAATTTTTGGACACTATGTAGATATCGGTTAGATCTTTCAACAAGTCAATTTAGGGATAAGATATCTTCAAGCGTTCTTGAGTACCGTATTTCCTCAAATTACCCTCTGGGGGTTTATTTTTTCAGAGTGAAAATTTTGAGAGAAAAACGTGAAGAATGCAACAATAACCACCATTTATAAGTTTTTACAGCCTTATAAAAGGATGTAGATGGTATAAACGATGTTCTAACGTAACACTGTAAGTGTTTAAAAAGTCTGTTATGCATTTCCCGGACCACAAATTCATAGTGCCCATTTTGAGGGGGGGGGGGTATTTCGAGGGGGGGGGGGGGGTATTTCGAGGAAATACGGTAATCGAATTTGCGGCGCCATGTATTTGTCGCTTCACCTCCTATTTATCGTTATGCTGTAACTCCGGCTTTAGCGCTTTTTTTACTTTGGCAATGCGCCATGGCTCTTTCTGTCGATGTGCGTTGGGCTAGAAATATATGCCCGGTGGAAATACCGTATTTCATCTAAATACGCCCAGGGGGTTTACTTTTTCGTAGTGGAAATGTTGGGGGGTACTTCATGGGGGGCTATTTCAAGAAAATACAATATTCTTTACGGCATTTGGTGTTTTCATATCATTTGCTGAATTCTCTGACATTTTTACATTGACAACAATTTTACTTCTCTCGCCCCTTTTTGCTGGTGCCAATCCCAGACCCTATAAAGTGTAAAGTAAAGCGACAAATGTAAAGTAAAGTGTCATGCAAAGTGTCAATTGTTATCAAAGATGTAAAGCAAAGTGTCAATTGTCATGCAAAGTTCAGTAATAAAATCTTTTCGTTTTTGTTTTGATTGACATTTTACATTACACTTTACTTTACATTTGACACTTTACTTTACACTTTACAGGGTCTGGGACTGCCCCCAGGTGCGGCGTCCGCCCAAGTGGCGCCAAAAACCTCAGCGCCATTGGAGTGTAATAAATAACGCTAATGATATCTGCACACGGCGCCATTCTTTGAAAGCACTCCATGCCACTGGGGGCAGTCTCGCAGCCTGTAAAGTGTAAAGTAAAATGTCGAGTGGCATTCAAAATGCCAATTAAAATGATTTATTGTATGACCCTTGACACACTTTACATGACATTTGACACTTGCTTTTTTAGGGGCGGGACTCACACTGGACGCTTTTCCAGTGGAATTTCGACCACTATAAACCAGTTAGAATCATGAAAGCGTTCGCAGGCAGCGGCACATTTGAGTTCGACGAGTTCACGGCGCTGGTGGAAGAAGTAGAAGATGAGGGCGCCAGCCCCGAGGAACTCAAGGAGATCTTCCGCCTTTTTGATAAGACTGGACAGGTGAATTTGTTCCCTCCTGCAAATTGTCAAGTGTCGCGCAAAATGTCAAATGTTGAGTGATAATTTTTTTCGATTTAAACTCACAGTTTACCCGACATTTGATACTGACCGCCCCCATAATACCGTATTACCTCGAAATACCCCCAGGGGGTTTATTATTTCGCCAGCAAAATTTGAGGGGGGATAATTCGAGGGGGGGTTTATTCGAGGGGGGTCTATTATTTCGCCAGAAATTTTCGGAAATTCCCCATACGCAAACGTAGAAAAATCGAACAATCACATAGATTTATATGTGTTTATAGGCATACACCGTATTTCCTCGAAATACCCCCCCCCTCGAAATACCCCCCTCAAAATAGACACTATGAACTATTACCCCCCCCTCGAAATACCCCCCCCAAATTTAGTGTATAGAGAACGTAAATGACAAAGGCTGCGGTTTGTCATCTGGGTAATGCAAAACACACGTTAAAAACGATGACTCTGTTATTTATGTGAGAACAGTGATTATACGTCTACACACTTATACAAGTATTTAGAGTCTTATAAATGGCTATTTTTTTTGCATTTTCGACGTCGGCGTACGTTTCAGACGACAATTTAGTACTTGGTTTTCAAAAAATTTCTGGCGAAATAATAAACCCCCCCTCGAAATACCCCCCCCCCTCGTTTAACCCCCCCCCCTCAAAATTCTCACTCTGAAACGATAAACCCCCCGGGGGTATGAGGAAATACGGTATTACTGTATATACACAAAAACCCTTCCCTAACGTCACTTAATCATCAGTTTTAACGTGTTTTCTGCATAGTACAGATCACAAACTGCGGTATTTGTCATGTACGTTCACGTTACACTCAATTTTAGGGGGGGTATTTCGAGCGGGGGGTTAGTATTTCTTCAGCCGAAATTTAGGGGGGGGTATTTCGAGGGGGGTTAATTCAAGGGGGGGATAATTCGAGGTAATACGGTAATTTGATTTTTGATAGCCGTCAACAGTAGTTGACACCAGAGTTGCGACAACGTATCTACGCTTATCCGAAATACCCAGGTAAATGGGTATATGGTCCGACATACCCAGGTACTTATGCTTACGCTTTCATAAAATACCTTTACTCTTTATTACGCTTTCCCAACCGAAATACTAAAAGCGTTAAAAAAATTTTTTCACACGGCCCAGTTTTTAGCTTTTGAAAGGCGTGAAAATACAAAAAAGAAAGTGAACAATAATGCAAACCAAAAAACTGTGTGTGCAGCAGAGTTGATATTGGGGATTTACGTTTACTCTAGAATACACGTAAAACAGCGTACTGAGTAAATACCCATGGGTACAATCCTTAAATTGTACCAGTACCCATCTATACGCCTATATGATAGGTGGCTTGTACAGTGATGTTTATACGGTATCAATCACAGTCCGTGTAAAATTTCATCTGAAGTGTAAACAGTAAAGTAAAATGTCATCAAAAATCTCAAACGCCCAGTTAATAAATCAAATTCAACATTTTGCACGACTGTGTATGGGCGGACGCAGGGCTTCATCACGACGGACGTGCTGCGGGAGATCCTGCGCGCCATCGACGACAAGCTCACCGAGCCCGAGCTGGACGACGCCATCGAGGAGATCGACGAGGACGGCTCCGGCACCGTAGACTTCGGCGGTGCGTTGCCCCCACCCCGCCCCCAAGCCAGTGCACTCACTTGACCCACATCGCTCCCATTCGACTGCAACTGGCTCAACTGAAGTGCATTCTGGTGCCAATCCAAGCTCTGTAAAGTGTAAAGTAAAGTGTAAAATGTAAAGTCAAATGCAAAGTAAACTGTCAATTGTCATGCAAAGTTCAGTAATAAAATCTTTCCTTTTTTGTTTAGATTGACACTTTACTTTGCATTCGACTTTACATCTGACACTTTACTTTACACTTTACAGGTCAGGTGGCAGTCCCAAGCCCTGTAAAGTGTAAAGTAAAGTGTCAAATGTAAAGTCAAATGCAAAGTAAAGTGTCAATTGTCATGCAAAGTTCAGTAATAAAATCTTTTCTTTTTTGTTTTGGTTGACAGTTTACTTTGCATTTGACTTTACATTTGACACTTTACTTTACACTTTACAGGGCTTGGGATTGCCCCCTGGGGACTGCCCCAAGAGCACATCTGTCCGCTCTACAAATATCTATCGCCATCAACTACATACCGTATTTCTTCTAATAGAACGGCACCTCCAATAGAACGGCAGGTTTCGGCATGTTTTTGCGCTCACGAAAACAATAGAACGGCAGCCTCCAATTGAACGGCACCTCCAATAGAACGGCAGGTAGGAATTGCATTGGAATAGTGCCAAACCTAGAGAATGGATGACAAGAATGTTCAAAGCATTCAAAAAGATGTTTAATCTCAAATTGATGCTCTGATATTAAAATATTGCCCACGTTTTGTTGATAAATAAAGCTAATAAATAATATGTTCAAATTAAAAATGTGTGTAAAAATTTGGTGAAAAAAATAAAACGGCAGCCTCCAATAGAACGGCACCTCCAATAGAACGGCAGGTAAAAAAGTTGAGGAAAAAATAGAACGGCGCTCTTCTATTATAAGAAATACGGTAGTTTGCGTAGGGCCATTCCACTGGCTTTAACACTGAAAAATTACAATTTCAGAGTTCTGCGAGATGATGAATGGATGAGCGAACTGACAAACGGAAAATTGAATGAGCTTGAATCTTGTGAAATCGCATTTTATTTTCATTTAACCTTACTTAATTCCCAATTTGATTTTGATTCCCGCCACCAGCAATTCCAGCTGGAAAAAGGTTCACAAAAAACAGAACAATGTGCTAGTTCTTTGTAAAAAATGTGAAATTTTTCTCCTTGTGTATAGCTGGAATGCCTGTCAACATTTTTCAATAAAGGATACCGCTTTTCGCAAGCATTTGTATTTGTATCGAAGCATAGCAAGCAATGTGCGGCTGTGTGCGCAAGTGCCTTTCCACACATCAATAAATACCTCCCTAATTGAATCTCCCTGAAAAAACATCAATAATATACCGTATTTCCTCGAAATACCCCCCCCCTCGTTTGACCCCCCCCCTCTCGAGACCACTATGAAACAATCACCCCCCCCCCTCGAAATACCCCCCCCCAAATTGAGTGTAAAGAGAACGTACATCACAAATATGGCTGCTTGTGTTCTGCGTAGTGCAGAACACACGTTAAAACAATGTCGGAATCACGTTAGAACAGTGTACATACCATCTACATACTAATACAGGGGTGGGCATTTTCAGTTACCGCTGGAAAAACGCGATAGCGTAAGCTACGGTTGAGCTATCACAGTGAAATTTTAACACAATAGAGTAGACTCCATAGGACACCTATTCTGAAATTTGCAACCCAAACGGCTACATTTTGGGTGAGTAGTGGAACACACAGTTTTTAGTGTAATTTTGTGAGCTAGGCGTCACCCATAGGATAAATCGAGGGTGGCATTTGAGGGGGGGGGGGGTCACCGGTCTTTGGTGTCATCCCATTCTGTCGTACATTGGCCGATTTTGTTGCCCTTTGAGTATGTTGGGGCTTGGAGTCGGGGCTACAACCAAATTTCCTTTTTTCCTTGAATAGTCCCCCAGACCCAAGATAAGGGGGGTCAAGTCACAAAAATACAGTGTGTTCCACAACTCACCCAAAATGTAGCCGTTTGGGTTGCAAACTTCAGAATAGGTGTCCTATGGAGTCTACTCTATTGTGTTAAAATCTCACTGTGATAGCTCAACCGTAGCTCAAGCTATCGCGTTTTTCCAGCGGTAACTGAAAATGCCCACCCCTGTATTAGTCTACAGAACCTTATAAATGGCGGTTTTTGTTGCATTTTTCGACGTCTGCGTACGTTTCAGACGACAATTTCGTACTTGGTTTTCAAAAATTTTCTTGTGAAATAATACCCCCCCCCCCTCTAAGGACCACTATGAAACAATCATCCCCCGGGGGGTATTTCGAGGAAATACGGTAATCCTTTATATTTTCTGATGTTTAAAAAATATTAATCATCCACAGATTCTGCCAACGATATGAGCAAAATAAAAACTGTAGGGAAGTTTTGCAAAATAAATGTATACCGTATTACCTCGAAATACCCCCAGGGGGTTAATTATTTCGCCAGCAAAATTTTAGGGGGGATAATTCGAGGGGGGGGGTATATTATTTCGCCAGAAAATTTCGGAAATTCCCCATACTCAGACGTAGAAAAAACACATGATTACATGGATATATATGTGTTTATAGGCATTCATAACTGTATATACACAGTAACCCTTCTCTAACGTCACTTTATCATCAGTTTTAACGTGTGTTCTGCATTGTACAGATCACAAACTGCGGTATTTGTCATGCACGTTATCTTTACACTCAACTTTAGGGGGGGTATTTCGAGGGGGGGGTTTATTATTTCCTCAGCTGAATTTTAGGGGGGGGTATTTCGAGGGGGGGGGGGGGGGGGTTAATTCAAGGGGGGGGGGTTAATTCGAGGTAATACGGTACTCACATTATAAACTTGCCTACACACCCAAACACATTATTTCGTTCGTGACCGATACTGATTAACTTATTTTGCTGTAAATATCTGTCATTTTTTAAACTTTGTCATATTTATGATTCGCATTTTCCCAATTTTCACGTAAACAACATCAGTTTTCTTTCAACCAATTCACTCTGAATCATTTTCTAGGTAAAACTAAATAAATGTGCAACGAGGCGAGTATAACACAGTAAAAAGGCGAAATCGATTGACATGCGACCACGGTCGATATTTGGGGAACTCATAAGCCTCCATTGAGCCCATTTCAGTTGACCACTATGAGGAGTCTGTCAACTGCAGTTGACGGGGGTGAACAATAATCGATTCCGGAAAACTCAGACGTGCTCAAAACAGATTACCGTATTTCCTCGAAATACCCCCCCCCCTCGAAATACCCCCCCCCCTCGTTTGACCCCCCCCCTCTCGAGACCACTATGAAACAATCACCCCCCCCTCGAAATACCCCCCCCCCCAAATTGAGTGTAAAGAGAACGTACATGACAAATACAGCAGTTTGTGTTCTACGTAGTGCCGAACACACGTTAAAACAATGTCGGAATCACGTTAGAACAGTGTACATACCATCTACATACTAATATTAGTCTACAGAACCTTATAAATGGCGGTTTTGTTGCATTTTTCGACGTCTGCGTACGTTTCAGACGACAATTTCGTACTTGGTTTTCAAAATTTTTCTTGTGAAACAATAACCCCCCCCCTCGAAATACCCCCCCCCTCTCGGGACCACTATGAAACAATCACCCCCGGGGGGTATTTCGAGGAAATACGGTAAATAGTTTCCTAAATATCTAAATGTGCGTGGCCAGTGGCCGCATCACCATTGTAAATGTAAGATATGAGTGCAAACAAATTTAAAAAGTGGAGATTTCGGAAACTACAACAATGGGCTATTCACAAATACACCCGGTCACCTAAGTAAATGGCTTCCCACACACTAGTTGCAAGGACACCGAATGTCAACTGATTACCATTTAGTGATGAAAAGGCGTCGTGGCGCGACCCAGCGTAGTGACAAAAAAGCGCCAGGGCTTTGGCACCAAGCGCCATGGCGCTTTTTGCTGTGGCGCTAGCGCCAGTATTTTGTTCCTGGCTCCAAGCAAAGATAACACCAAGCGCCAAAAGCGCCACGGCGCTTTTCATTTGTATGGCGCCAAGCACCAATGGCGCATCAGCAAAATAGCGCCAAGCGCCATGACAATTTTCCCTGTGCCGCCAGCGCCATGGCCTTTTACATCACTGCCCTAGCGCCATGGTGCTTTGCGCCAAAGTCCTGGCGCTTTTTACATCACTATTTAAAGCTTGCTCACGAGCCCACCAACCACGTTCAAATGCAAAAGTGTCGAAGCATTTTGCAAATGAAGCTTCACTGAAACAGAACATTGAGGTAAATAAATATGTGGAATGTACAAAGCGGGCATGAAATGAGTAGTGTTACTCGTGAGCAAGCTTTGAATTGGAATGGGGACCAGTTGACATTTGGTCTCCTTGTCAAAGGGCCATTGACTTGAGTGACCGGCTCTATTTACGTGAAAATATCATTTTTACCTTACTGGAAAAACATTAAACCTGTAAATACATCAGGCTACTAATGTAGCCGTTCCCAAATCTCTAATTTGCACACAGGCTCCAACTTCCAATTGAAATGCGACAAAACAATACATTCAGATGCGATTTTTGTTGGTGAATACTGACAGAATTAAAGGGACATTCTATAATCTGCAACACAACCAAAAATAACATTTACAATGTGAAACACACGGGGTGATTCAAAGAGAGAAAAATTAGTTTTGTTCTTTTCTTTTTTGATCATATCCTCATTTGCATAGAAAATATCACTTTAAAAACAATTCAGAATCGAAGTCTCTCTCCCAATAAGATACAAAATTCTATAGCCGTCCTTTAATGTAAACACCAGAAATGTTTCTAATTTGGAAATCTTGAGAACAAAACAAAACAGTTTTTAATCCATCGAACGTAGTGCACACTAAGTGAGTGAACGAATGTGCCTGCGCACACTAGTTCTCACACGAAATTTTAAAAACTCACAAATCAGCTTAGAACTAGGGTGTCAACTGTCCGTTTTCCGTTTCCGCTTTCGGCAGGCAAATTTTTTTCCATTTCCGTTTTCCGGCTACTAAATTTTTTTTCCGTTTCCATTTCCGTTTTTCCGGCTCATTTTCCATTTTGCGGCAAATTTTCCAGTTTTTCCGCCTTTTTCCGTTTTCCCAGTTCAATTGTCTGTTTTTCCAACTTTTTTCCACTTTCCAGCTCAATTTTCTGTTTTCTGTTTCAGCCAAACTGGTAAACATGCATGCAGGTTCTCAATTATGTGAATTTTTCCTATTTCTAGCGAGATTTCTGCAAATTTCTTTCGTTTTCGTTTCCGTTTTCCGGCCTTTCATTGTTCCGTTTTCCG
>CAXIWS010000581.1:0-15022 GCA_964036195.1 Sphaerolaimus hirsutus | reverse complement strand
ACTATTCAGAGTGGCGTAACCTCGAAAGGGGTATGGCCCTACATTACCGTACTGAATAATAATAATAACCATTAAAAATGGCTAAAGCCAACAAAAGGTGGACGCCATATCCAAACATGTATGCCTTTGAATGCAGAAAAGTAATATATATCATAAAAATCTTGCCATTTTAAGATTGAGCTATCAAAAGAAGTATATCAAGGGTAATTTATACCTTTATTATGATATAGGTAGGCTATCAACACAGCAAATTTTATCACAAGCATACAATTTCACCAAACTTTTGCATGGCAGCGTGAGCTTTTTGTATCTTTCAAGTGTGCAGCACATTGACTCAGCTCACGCTGCCATGCAAAAGTTTGGTGAAATTGTATCCTTGTGATAAAATTTGCTGTGTTGATAGCCTACCTATATCATTAATAAAGGTATAAATTACCCTTGATATACTTCTTTTGATAGCTCAATCTTAAAATGGCAAGATTTTTATGATATATATTACTTTTCTGCATTCAAAGGCATACATGTTTGGATATGGCGTCCACTTTTTGTTGGCTTTAGCCATTTTTAATGGTTATTATTATTATTCAGTACGGTAATGTAGGGCCATACCCCTTTCGAGGTTACGCCTCTCTCTGAATAGTGTCGTGTGTAGTGATGGAAAAAGCGCCAGGCGTTCAGCGCCAAGCGCCAAAAGCGCCATGGCGCTATTCCTACCCACAGCGCCAGAGCAAAATAGCGCCAAGCGCCAAAAGCGCCATGGCGCTTTTCTGGATGTCAGCGCCAAGCGCCAATGGCGCCACAGGGTAATGGCGCCAAGCGCCAATAGCGCCAGCGCCAAAAAAATTTTCTTCAATTCGTTTGTAAAATAATGACTAGGTACAGAACTGCGACGTACTGCTGATGTCGATGTAGTCGATTTAACTTTGGTCATTAAAGTTCAATCCGCCAAGTAAGGGGGTAACTATTCTGGAAGGGGATTCAGTGATTAGAAAACAAAAATCCATTTTCTTGAAATCAATCATCTCTTGTGTCTTAATCATCAACGTTTATAAGTTGAGGCTTAAAATGAATAAAGGTGGATACAATGGATACATTTTTGAGAAAACAGAAGGCACTTGCTCCACGTTCAAATATGAGTACCTTTGCATAAAAAGCACAATTAAACACCTCTACTTGTATTATTATGTAAATAAAGTTGTCTCCTCATATTTATCAATATTTAATAAATATGTCCCATAACACCCTTACATAAATCAATATTTATCCAGTTGACCTCAAAGTTGATCAACTGGAGTTTCGATTTCACAGCATCATGGCAATTGTTATAATCAAGGTTGGCGCTTTTTTGGCGCCATTTAAAATGCCGGCGCCAGGCGCCAATAGCGCCACCAGAAAATAGCGCCAAGCGCCAAAAGCGCCATGGCGCTTTTTGAGAACCCGGCGCCAAGCGCCAATGGCGCCACGCTAAAATAGCGCCAAGCGCCAAAAGCGCCATGGCGCTTTTTGCTTTGGCGCTAGCGCCAGGCGCCAGCGCCATGGCGCTTTTCCATCACTAGTCGTGTGTGAGTTCACATGATCTGAATCAGTTCACTACAACAAACAAAACATTTGTGAGGCATGTCACGCAGCGAGTGAAGCCTGAGAAACTGCCACAAATTCGATCTAACACCCATAGATCAGAATTGATGTAGATTTGTGCGCTGTCGCACAGATGTGAGCGGCCTATAGATAGTGACAAATTAGGCTAATTCCACAGCTGAATGTTTTTTTTCTGGACCCTCGCCGCTGCGCTGTGCTGTCAGATTTTATGGCGCAGCGCACTAAACTGAAGTTAGCGGTGGCAGGGAACAGTTACAGTTTGTGGCGCGAACGCCAACGACGCTGTAGACGTAGGGTGTCAACTTGACATTTCCGTTTTTTCCGTTTCTGCTTTCCGAAGCAATTTTTTTTCCGTTTCCACTTTCTGAAGGCCATTTTCGTCCGTTTACACCCTAGCTAAACGCCATTGCGGGAGACAGATTCAATGAGCATGTAAGGCGCCCTTCACGCGAGCAAGCGCATGAAATTACAGTCAGCAAATATTATAGGTTTCACGATAGGCCGCATGCAGCAAAATTTCCAGCAGCCATTATATGCTCACATCCGGTGTATTCATGTCTCTTTAAACGGAAATAAAACAAATTCAAATTTGAATAAATGCCTTATAATAGATCCGTAGCGTGTACACGAGTCATTACTGATAAGGTGAGCTAGATTTTTGAGACAATAACTATAACAGATAAATCAACAATTAAAATCCATGTTCAGTTACATGCAATCCATTAGAAATGCGAATGCAATTTGTCAATTGCTTAATACCCCTAGTAACACGAATCGACAAATTTTCACTTGGAATTTTTGTGCTCTTTCTTGATGGAGGGCTGATTACTACTGGCGTAACCACCCTGGTTGAACTGTTGAAATCCACCGTTGAAATTGGCTCGATTTCCGCGTCCCCGGTGGAATCGCTGATGTTGGAATCCACCTCGACTATACTGCCCGAATTGCTGGCCATAGAAGTTGCCATACCCGGGGCTGAGAATTTCACAATGGGTTTGGGTGGGTTGGGTAACCTATAATATTTGCTTCCTATAATTTTAATTACATTTCATTTTTTCATATAATTAACAATTACAGTCAGCAAATATTATAGGTTTCACGATAGGTTGATTTAAAAGGGAAATTCGCAGCCAACCTAATGCATCAGCGGCAACTTCGCGTTGATAAAATTTTGCAAAACATTGCGATTTCTGTGACCACAGGCCCGCAGCCAAAACCTGCTGCAAATTGGAACCTGACCTCAATGCGGCACTTGCAGAAGCACTACGAATGCTATGTGGTGCAAATCTTGCTGGCACTCCAGCCTTCAACATGACTTGAGCAATCCATCTTCTAATTGTGTCAGAAGAAGCTGGGGAATGCTCCGAATTTGCTGTCAGAAATAAATTCGAATGTGAAATTCCCAAAGAAAGAATTCGCTTCAATAAACTTTCTACAGCGGCAACAGGGCAAATCGAAGACTCCTGATAACGCGAAATAAAAAATGACACTAATGGGCCAGATTTCTGTGTCTTATGAATGGCTAAAAACGCCATATCCATGCCCAATTCTGAAAACTTGATGCCCTGCGCATCAATCATTGCCAACTCAGCGGCCCTCGTTGGGCGAACTAAGGCTAATAAAATAGCCGTTTTTTGTGACAACTCTATAAAGGATAAATTATCATTTTCAGACCAATTTTCGGTGATGAATTTCAACACCAATTCCGGATCCCAAGTATCGGAATATTTCGCTTTTGGAGGCTTTTCACGGTATGCTCCACGCACAAACCGAGCCAATAAAGGATTTTTTCGAATTTCAGATGAAATTTCTGATGGAAGAAAGGAAAGAATGGCTGATTTTTCAGCTACTACTGTTTGAACCGATTTAATTACGCTAGAATTAGAACGATATTCAGCCAAATAATTAATGACATCATTCAAACTCGGTGCCAACGAATCAATTTTCCGTTGGCTACACCAAGAAACCCAGCGTCGCCATGCAGATTCATAATGGCGCCTGGTAGATGGTGCATGAGCTCCAAGGATAAGCTTGGCAGCTTCTTCTGAAACACCTTTACTTTGCAAGAATTGCCCGAAACTTTCCATGCCAACAACCTCATTTTGTCTGGCAACCATGGGTGGAATTCCCCCATCGGATTCTGTAGAAGCGTCGGAAGCGGTGGCAATAACAGTGGCTCCATTATCGCCAGATCCAGAAGCATTGGCCACCACCATTTGCGTGGCCAAAATGGAGTGATGAGAATCGCCGTTGCGTCCTGCCGGCTGATTGTCGACAGCACTCTCCCTATCAAACAGAAGGGGGGAAAAACGTAAAGCAACTCAGATGACCAGTCAAATGAGAATGCGTCAAATGTCAAAGCTTGAGGATCTAAATCCCATGACACAAACCTTGACAATTTTCGATTGTGCCTAGATGCGAATAAGTCGATATTTGCTGGACCTAAAAATTCATTTACGCGATCAAACACACATTGATCCAGCTCCCAATCTGAAGGTTGGGCACCTTTTCGGCTGGCCACATCAGCGTCAATATTCAATTTGCCCGGAACGTGAATCGCCGAAAGAATCACATTCTTATCAACACACCAGCGCCAAATAGAGATGGCCAATCGAGCCATTGCTCTATTGTGGGTGCCACCCCGCCGGTTAATGTAGGAAATAGCCGTTTTATTATCAGACTCGATCAAAATATGAATGTTTGATCGATCCCCTACAAAAGATTGTAAACCAAACCAAATGGCCAGAAGTTCCAAATGATTAATGTGGTAACCCCTTTCAATATTCGACCAAAACCCTGAAATTGAGTGGGACCCCGAAACTGCGCCCCATCCTGAAAGCGACGCGTCCGTGGCTATAATCAAATCGGGAGATTTTTCGATAATATCTCGGCCATGCCATGTATACACAGTGGCCATCCATGCCTCTAACTCAGCAATTGCCTGATCAGACAATTCCACCAGAGCATTATATGAATGATGTTTATGTAGACCATCAATCAAGCAAAATTGTAACTCCCTAAACAAAGATGCCCCTTGCAAAACAGCGCCAGCTGCAAATTGCAACTCACCCAGCAAACTAGCTAAATTTCTCAGCATGACTTTCGAAGATTTTAACATCTCCGATGAAACTTGCACCACTCTGGATTTTTTATCCTCAGGCAAATGAAATTTCATATCATTTGAGTCAATCTCAAAGCCCAAAAATTGAATGGACTGCACGCCAATCAATTGACATTTTGAGTCATTTATAACAAAACCACAACTCCGTAATGAATGAATGGCAAATGCCACCATTGACTCGGCATCAATTTTCGTCTGGGCAAAGAAAATCATATCATCTAAATAAACAATGCATCGCATTCCCAAAAGTCTCCAAAATTTTACCAAAGGTGACAAAACGCGAGTAAAAGTATGCGGCGCCGTCGCAAGACCAAATGGCAGACAATTGAATTGGAAAATCTGGCCATCCCATTGGAACTGAAGGAATTGCCTTTCTTGCTGACAAATGGGGATCGCGAAATATGCGTCCGAAATGTCCAATTTCGTCATGAAATCACTAGGTTGAATGACCGACGCCACAGTCTTCAAATTTTCCATTTTGAATGACTCAACCCTAGTGAATTCATTAAATGGGTGTAAATCAACTATGGGACGTTGTTTTCCCGATTTTTGAGTCGCGATGAAAATCCGACAGACAAATCTGGCTTCAGATTCACGAATCAATGAAATAGCTTTTTTATCTCGCAATTCTTGAACTTTTTCAGTAATAATTGCGGCCTGTTCCAAATCAAATTTAATCGGGGGTTTCCAAAACCTGGGTACATTTTTTGGATCCACTTTCAATCCCACTTTGGCACCCAAAATAGCAGAAAGTACCCATTGATCATCTGTGATCAATGACCAGTTTGAAAAAGCGAGACGTAATCTACCCGCAATTGGTGCATCTGATAAAATGCAATCCAAATTGGAGAAAAAATTCCATGGGGGATGGAAAGAAGCTTGCAATTCAAGCTGACTTGAAAAACCACCAACTCGCAACTTAGGCACTTTAAGCTTAGAAATTGTCAACTCGGTAAATCTCAACACTGCCAAAAAACCACCCAACCGCACCGACCTTTGCTGCGGAAACTGTGGCTGCTGGAAATTTTGCTGCATGCGGCCTATCGTGAAACCTATAATATTTGCTTCCTATAATTTTAATTACATTTCATTTTTTCATATAATTAACAATTGTGCGCGCTGTGCTTACTAGCGCGAAAGGCGCCTTGCGTTGTAATTGAATTTGGGGATGGCATTTTCACGACTAGGAAGCTCCATTCTTTTAGGTAGTGTCATCGCTATGTAAATAGCTAACGGTGGAAAAAATAAAAAAGTTTTGTTAAATTAATTTGGAATTTATAGGAAATAAAAAAAATGGAACATAAAAAACATTATACACAAAGCATGTGGAGCGCTTTCACCTCCCGGGGCCAGTTCCGCAAAATGAGAAGTGAGAAGTGAATTGGCAAAAGCGAAGTAAAAAAATAAAACTAAAAAGTAATGTCTCTTCACTTTTGCGATTTCACTTGCCAATTCACCTCGCATTTGCCATTTCAGTCCTCACTTCACATTTTGCGGAACTGCCACCAGGTCCAAATAATGCACTGACAGCCATGGAAATTTGGCTGGACCCACTTTTCTAACCTAAATAACAACGATTTTCTAACTGTGCATGGACCTACGTTGTGTGCGTAAATATGAGCTCAGGCAATTTTTCACATTGTTTTTAAAAGGGGCTATAACTCGTAACGAATGGACCACATCGACTTCATCAGACAAAAGTCGGGTTAACTTGCTTTTGTCTTCGCTAACTCTGAGACAAGTATGGAATTGGTTATAATAAATGAGTTCACAAAGTGATCACACGCAGTGGAGAAAATATCTTTCCACGCAAATTGAGCATAAAAGTAATGATAATTGAAAAATATTCTTCAAGGTATTTTACCTCCTAGCAATTCTCGATCGAAACTTTTTTGTATACTCCACGGACTGCGAAGAAAAATACTGTTTTTAAACACAATAAATTCCATACATAAAAATGTGTTTGTTTTTTTACAAGTATGTTTATTTTTGGTTAAAGTGGGTATAAGTATAAGCACATAAGTATTGCATTCGCAAGTCGTTGCGTAATGCATGGGTGCGCATGAAAAATGTGCTGACAGAGTGGTATATTTAGCATGCAAAGTGCTTCCAGGGTCAATTCAACAAGTGGAAAAGTAAAAAAAGTTTAAAGAATAGCAAATTTTGAAGAAGTGGAAATGCAAGTCAAAATTAAAAAGGCAAATGGCCAGTGAAATGGAAATGCTTAAGTTTTTTTTACTTCTAAATTTACTTTCTTTTGACATTTTACTTCTCACTTCAAAATTTTGTTTCCTTTTAACTTATTACTTCACACTTGTACTACTTCTCACTGGTTTTTAAATTCTCCATTTGTATAATTGGCACATGGAATGGGTGAAGAAGTCACAAGACAGGTTCAATGTGTATTGTTCTATAGTGGTTAAATGAGTTAAAGAGCATTTCAATTCGGAAAAGAGGAACGTGGAATTCCACTTACATGAGTGGAAAAGAGCATTTTAATGCGGAAATGTCATTTGTGTCTCACACTTGAACAAAAAAAGGTGAGTAAATGTACCTTTTTCTGGATAAAGTTGGTGAGTATTTTCTTGATCACTCGTTTCCATGAAAGGAAAGTATGAAATGTATGAATTTTTTAAATAAATATAATTAAGTAAATATACAGCTCATTCAATACATATAAATATAGATAGATTTCAGCAACATCATACACGTGCAACACCCATTTGCACATGCAATTCACTCAAATACTAATTCATTACTGCAACTAACACCTTTGATATTGCTGCTGTATAAAATACTCTGAAGGATGGGGATTTCACCTGCCTGATGTGCAATTTGCAGCACTTAAAACTCCCCATATACCTACCTATTTATGTGCAATCTTCATTCAGGCATTAGCAATTGTTGGCTTGTATGTATATAAGCAGTATTAAGTTAGTGCAATAGGGAAAAATTGTGGAGTTAATTTGCATGTGCAATTTGGGTTCAAATGGTATCCCGATACCGAACCCCGGAAAATTTCTGGATTTGGCAGTCCAGATCCCGATCCCGAAAACTCACAAACTAATTTTCTACACGCTCGCAAGAGGAGGGAGTTATTCGAGCGGGAGTTATTCGAGGGGGGAACTTATTCGAGGATTTACGGTACTTTCGAAAAGTATAAATAAAAGTGAGCACAGTTACTTTTTACGTAAACGTATTTTAACAGTACTCGAATATACGTATTTTCGAACAAACGTAAATACGTTTTAACAACTGTAGTGTGGACAGTGTCTTAATGAAAAGTAATTTGTTTCAGCGCCGAGCATCAGAACGCGCCTGGGACGCCTACATCACCATCTGCGACGGGGCAGAAAAAGCTGAAAAGATAATGATGGACGCATCTGCGGTATGCCCCGATGTTTTTTTGCTAAAGCCACCCAGCGCGATCGCATTAACTTGTAAAGAACAGTGTTGTCGCAGCAAAAATTTATAATTAAAATACAATGGTATGGTCATAAGTCAAAATGAACCAGTGCGGATGAAGCGGCTTCAGATGAACACGTCCCGTCTCAATTTCATCATCAATGATATTTGAATATGGGTTAAAAAGAGCAATTGGCAAAACGCCAGATGTTTCGTGGCGGTTAAAATTTTCAAAAAATCAAGAAAAAGAAAAATCGTGGGTTCATGACTCATTCGTTTTTCTGCCGCAGGTTCCTTGTTATAGCGATCCATTTCGGCGCGTCATTTATCAAATTTCGCGTATAACGGCGCATTTTTTTGTGACGCTTGGCAGAAAATATGGGTTTTTCTCAACTGCCAACCTTTTTCTCGTAAAACAAAAGCGTATCCAATGAAATGCGATTTGAATTCAGAAATTAAAACCGCCGTTTCGCACGACTGCCGCCATAAAACTCTTCAAGCCGCAGCTTCTCCACTGGCACCATCATCTCCTTCAAAGCGTGAGTCTCCGCTAAGATCTCCGTTTTAAAATCTCAACTCAACTACAACAAACCCCCACAGCCGGACATCGGCGGTGGCGCGAGAAAAATGGGCTTGATTCCGATAGAACGGGTGCATTACAGCGACAAGTACACCGATGACGAGTATGAGTACAGGTGCCACTCCCGGACCCGGTGAACTGTCCTGTACAATGTCAAATGTCATGCGAAGGTGCCACAGACACTGGATGTCAACTGAATTTGTGTCAACAAAATTTTCTTCTGACAGAGCATAGTTAATTTTCATCATGCCACTTAATTTTTATTGTTTCTGTATGTTGGTGTCATTTAGTTGACATTGAGTTGACACGAATTTGCGATGTAAAGTGGCGTTGGCTCAAAGTGTATTTTGACGCTGCGAGACATTTTGCATGGCATTTTACAGGGTCTGGTAGTGCCCCCTGGCACGTGATCGTGCCCAAGGAGTTCGCCAAGCACATTCCCAAGAACCATCTGATGACCGAGACCGAATGGCGTAATTTGGGCATCGCGCAGAGCCCCGGCTGGGAACACTACATGTTGCACGGGCCCGGTGAGTTTTGGGGTTTGAATTTTTTAAAGCTGTGATGTGAAACAATAATCACAATTGTAAGTCTGTGGAACGTTATCGTTCCCGACGTGCCCGTCCCCGGTGCGAACGATGTATGCTCCCTTCTGACGAACGATCGAACGAATCCACAACGTGTAACCGTCATTTTTTGAAGAAAAAAAAACGGCTGACGGTGTAATTACCGTGTTTCCTCGAAATACCCCCCCCCCCCCCGAGGGTGATGTTTTCATAGTGCAAATTTTGAGGGGGTGGGCTTATTATTTGGCCTGAAATTCAGATTCTGAAATGAGGTCAAACAGGGGCGTCAAACTAGGGGGGTTGGGTTTTTAGGGGGACATTTCTTTCTTGAATCTATAAAATCGAATGGATCCGCTCAATCTCCAAACAAATTATTTCAGAGCCGCACATTCTGATGTTTCGTCGCAAGTTGCCGAAAAGCGATTCGAACCAAGGCCCCGCGCCAGTTGCAGCCAATGTCTGATTTTATTTGTCTTGTGAACTTGAAATGTGATCGCCACTTGCAGTTTGGATTGGATGTGTACAGTTCTATCGCGCGTCGGTTTTGAGGTGCAGTGTCTTCGAGAAGTTTGGAATGGATTTTTGGTTGTATTTTTTCCACCAAACGTGTATTTTGAGCCATTTCAAACAGCCAGAAGTTCTCTCACTTGTCTGATCTTCAGAGTTGAAAATTCACTTTTTGTCGCCCTGCCTCGTTTCCACGATGTCAAGATTTCATAATGCTAAATAGCTCAACTGTTTTACTTGTTGCTAAGTTTTATATTTGGGCGGTAGCGTTGTGTTGGTCAGAAAGCGATTTTTAACTGCCCAATTTTTTTAAAGGTTGATTTTGTTGAATACCCATTTTTGGAAATACTTTGCGAGATTTTTCCCGAAACTGTGTGCACCATTTTCATTGGACTTTTTAAGATTTTGTTGATGCAAATCAAATGTTCCTCTGAAAATAGTGGAATAGTTCAGTTGCCCGCGAAATTTTCGGATATCACTACCAATTATTTAAAAAAATCGCCGTTAAAAATCGCTTGTAAGTCCAGTGCCAACGCCATTAGGCAGTGTAATATTGTGAATATTTTTCCCATGGAATAAATATGTGCTAATCCGTTCAAATTTTTGAAACTGTCAACATGTATTGCAAATAAATTTGATGCAAATGTTTGATTTGTTTGAAATGTGGTTGTATTTACTGACGTTCTTCGATCCAAAATGATATCCGATACTATTGAAAGTCGTTAAAATACTGCGAATTTACAATTAACGTTCTTATCGACATCCTTACGATTAATCAGTATTTACTCTATGGACGTGCAGTAATCCGGACAGTTTTCTGAAAGAAACGCTCCATGGCATCACTGTTAATATGGCAAACATTCCCCCCCCCCAAAACAACAACAACAACAATTATTAGTAAATAATAAACGTTCCATGTACAACAAAATGCTTTTTATATTTTTTATTTTTATGAAAGATAGCGCGCTAAGTTCCCTTCAGGTTCCCTTGGCTCGTCGTTGCATAAGACATAAGTATCTAAAAATGCGCGCATGTAAACCGCCGCCCGCGTGCATATTTCTCATACCATTCCCCAAATGGAACATTCTCAAAATCAACTGCCAGTAGCCTTCCGCTCAAAATTCCTCAGATCTCAAAAATGGAATTCTTCGTGCCGCTCGAAGACGACGACCTCGTTGCCAAGGACGGCGGACAGGCGCAGAATGGCGTCGATGTCCCCGATGCGGAGTTGAATGGCGCCGGCGCCACGACTTCTCGGTCGTGTGGCGCCGAGCAGTACTTTGTGACGGAGGAAATTGAACCTGATGATATTGCGGGATTGTTGGATGGTTTGTTGGTGGCCGGCGCCATTGGCGATTTTTTTTAAGATGGCTGGAATTTTTTGGTAAATGCGTACTTCATAAATTGAGCTCTAAGCTCGCTGGGTTACTTGTTTTCAGAAGTATTGCGGTAAATTTGGAGGTGTTTCATCCCTTTCAAGCATTTTAACGCTTTGAATACCGTATTTCGAATAGAAGAGCACCTTTTAAATACCGTATTTCTATTTATTGATGGATATCGGATAAAAAATTCTGGTATATTTTATTTACAACTGAAAAGTGTGATGCATCAGTTTTTAAACTTGATTTGATAAATCACAAATTGTTAAAATCGACTTTTTAGGTTCTGTGTGCATTTCATTGACTTCATTGCATTTCAGTTAATATTGGATTGCTTATGTAGTTTACCCTACTGATCACTGTCATTTTTTACCACAATATCCATCAAATGGTGCAAGTATTTAGCTGCCATATATAGGGTTGGAAAAAAAACGTTTTTTTTTAACTCGATGTTTTTTAAAAAAAAACGTTTTTTTATAATAAAAAACGTTTTTTTTTAAAGCTCCCAGATATAACCTTGTGTCAACATATATAGGTATATCAGACAGTGGCAATACTCTGTGATGTTATATATGACCATATAATGTCTGTGGAGCCATGGGATAGCATTATAAGTGGTGATTTGTGTCAAAAATATCCATTTTTCGTCGACATATCATTCGTATATCGCCTTATAGTCGAATGTTCGTGACTTCAGGTAAAGTTTGGCATGGAATAGTGATCAAACAAGGTAATAAAACGAGGTTGTTACTTTGGGATTGAAGTTACACACTGTGTAGGTACATGGAAGCACATTACCTCAATATTATATACTACAGCAACATATGACGGCTTATTAACCCATGGTAGCATATATAAATGGATACTTTGATACTAAAAATGCCACAAAACCAATGAAAACAACCACCAATGTTAATTTGTGTGTGAAGTTGCGCGCTTGCGCGCAAAAATTTTGCAAAATACCTAGTGCTTAGTACTAAAACTTTCGGTCGATGTTTTTAAAAAAAAAACATTTCGGACGTTATGTTTTTTTAAATAAAAAAAACGTTTTTTTAAATAAAAAACGTTTAAAAAAAAACATCGGCCAACCCTAGCCATATAACACAATTTCGCAGGCGCCCTACGCGGTGCCGATTTGGCTCGCACCCCACACGACATCTTTGACGCATTCGGTCCATTGTACGCGATGGTCGTTTCGCCGGATGTAGTGCCAATGGAGTTGAGAGTCAAGGCTTGGACCGCCTTGTGCGACTGTGCGTTTTTTTGTGTGTTTTTATTAGGACGGCGTTTACACAGTTCTTTATGACGACCAAAAATGCGATTTTTCATCATTCTTGTGGAATGAACGTGAAATATTTTACACGTGCGATGCCTCGATTGATCATGATTGTGCCAGCTTCACTGTCTGAGGTATACATCAAATTCCATAAATTGCGTTATAATGCACACTAGATCACACTTTTTTCATGTTGTCGGCGGTTGTCGGAGAATTTGTTCTACGCGGCCTCGCTAACGAGGCCGCGTAGAACAAATCCTCAGACAACAAGAAAAATATCTTATCGAGTGTGTGTTATTACACAATCAAAAAACTTAATTATTGTTCCATGCAGTGAGGCTGATCAAATCATGATTCATAATGGCATCTATCTACTAATTGATATTCATTCCAAAAATGGTTTAAAAAATCTAAATTTTTGTCGTCACAAAAAAAACCCGTGTAAACGCCGCCGTAGCCTGTGTTATGGTTTAGTGGTGGCTGGAAGCTTTAATTAATCAGGACATTGGAAGTAAATATATTTATGTACTTGACTTTCTGGACTTGTTCGCACTATATTACCTTCGGATTTCGGGAAAGGAAAGTGCCGGACATCTGATGTTGATATTATACTTTTCGGGAATACCGAGTTTGCATGGAACAATCTACACTGCGGGTTTTCATTGTTTTATATAAGAAAGGTTACAGAATTCTATGGCCAGTATCAGTACATCATTGGTTCACGTCGATATTTACATTCAGCCAAGGGTTGTTTGTATCGATAGCACTTTCAGTATCTTCTCATACCCATCATTCGATGTCCAAAAATGCTTGATACCAGTATTGGCATCGATCTATAAAAATACCGTCATCTATCATCTAAAATATCTACTGCATAATATAGTTGTTGCAAGCTCCACCGTCATTAACAACGGCCCTGTGCCGGTGCACATGTAACAAAAGTAGTAAAATGGCGCCATGGTGCTGCGTACGTTGGCGCTCTCAAATGGCTTTTTTCCGTCACTATACTTGTTGTTTGGAGGGGGGGTCGCAGGGGTTCGATATATAATGTTTCTCAAGCTTTAGAATAAAAAAAGGAGAGATAAAAAATCGCGCACTGGGTTCTAGCTAGGGTTCAAACGGGATTGACTTTTCGGGATCGGGATCGGGATTCACTTTTTGAGATTTCGGGATCGGGATCGGGATTGGGGTTTCGGGATCGGGATCGGGATTGGTATTTTGAGATTTCGGGATCGGGATCGGGATTGGCCGGGATTGGGGTCACGGGATCGGGATCGGGATTGGGATTGTCATTTTTTCGGGATCGGGATTGGGGTCTAGGGATAGAGATTTTTATCACTGTTCTGGCATTCACAGTTGTTCATAAAGGTCTCAAAACACTGTTAAATGCCAGAAAAGTGACATAAAATGAACGCTGGGGGTTTGTGTTCACATTTTTGCATGCAAAAATGTCATTTTTTCACTTTTTATAATTTCCACGATTTTTTCCGGGATCCCGATCCCGGAAAAATTAGTGGAAATTATAAAAAGTGAAAAAATGACGTTTTTGCATGCAAAAAAGTGGATGCAAACCCCTAGCGTCAATTTTATGCCACTTTTCTGGCATCCAACAGTGTTTTGAGACCTTTATGAACAACTGTGAATGCCAGAAAAATGGCCAAAATCTCTATCCCTAGAACCCAATCCCGATCCCGGAAAAATGCCTATCCCAATCCCGATCCCGATCCCGTGACCCCAATCCCGGCCAATCCCGATCTCGATCCCGATCCCGAAATCTCAAAAAACCAATCCCGATCCCGAAACCCCAATCCCGATCCCGATCCCGATCCCGAAATCTCAAAAAGTGAATCCCGATCCCGATCCCGAAAAGTCAATCCCGTTTGAACCCTAGGACCAAATGCGAACTTTGTCAACTGCATCAGGCGCCTATGGAGAGATAACGAACCGGATGGGAATTTTGTCAAGTGCGGTTTTTTGTGAACTGTTTTTTTTGTTTATTTTTTGGCGTGAGGTTGGTCGTGAACTGTTCGATTCACCTACAATTATAATTGGAGGTGAATCGAACAGTTCCCGACCAACCTCACGCCTAAAAAATAAACAAAAAAAACAGTTTACAATAAGGATCGTAAAAGCTTTTTGAATTTTTTTTTGGATTATGCTGGGGTTTGGAACTGGATGAATTATTTCTGAAAGTAAAAAACCTACTTTCACGCTATTCTGCGGTGCTAGCCTGATTTTTAATAAAAATATTTAAAAATCTATTATAAAAAAGGCATCCTGAAAATCGATTATGACCAGTCATAGTTACAATTACCGATTATGACCAGCCATAAATTTTTAAGGTTGTGCTGCTCGGTATGCTATAAAATTCTAGAGGACATCGATTTGGCCAAAGTAGACGAAGCAGAAAATTTCACAATGGACAGCGTGTACGGTTTGCTGGGCATTTTAGCCAAAGAATTTGGCGCCAGGACTGGTTCGTATAACAGATATTTTTTATTGAGCCATTTTGTGGCCTCATTGCGAAAACCTCACACCGAAAAATAAATACCCGCAGGCATAGCTGACAATCTTTTTAATATAATGGGC
>CAXIWS010000580.1:0-14410 GCA_964036195.1 Sphaerolaimus hirsutus | reverse complement strand
ATTATCCCTCGGCATGTGAACTAGTGATTTTGAAGGTGAAAATCGATAAAAATGGGTGAAAATTGGTTAAATTTATCTAAAGTCGCCAGATAGGTAGCTAAAGAGACGTTTAAAAAAACACATTCAAAACGTCTTTTGAAGCTCCCAGATGTGGTTACGACACAAGTCAACTTTGTGATGTTAAATATATTCCCTTAGAAATGCTGTGGTGCGTGCGTGCAAAAAAGTGCAAAAAACTTTGTGCATAAGTACAAAAATCGCGGCTGATGTTTTTTTAAAGAAGGCAGTTTTGATGCCTGTCTTCAGAAAAAAAACTTTTAAAAAGTGCAGTTAAAAAATCTTGAATCTTTAATCCAATGGCTGCAGCCCACCCCCGTTCCCTCCCGGGGTTCAACGTGAAAACCCGTGAAATGCCATTCAGCCTACCTACTTTTATAAATTTAAATTCAAATTTAATTTAAATTAAATCATTCAACCGTGTTCATTTATTTGCATTAAAAAAATTTTCGGTTGTCACACGAAGTCACGGTGTAAACTAGCGTGTGTAGGCACATGAGTACGCATATTTACTTAGGTAGGTACATATGAAGGGTATGCTTTTACAAGTACCGATCTACAAAAAAATCGATTTTGAGATAATCACAATCGCAAGTTTGGAGTATGCAATACCTATACATGGGTATTGGGTACAGGGGTCTCGAATGGGGGGGGGGTTGGGGGGGGGGTTACCCCCCCCCCCCAAACCGCCCAGCTATCTATCTATCCCGGAGGCCGCTCAGCTATCTATCTATCCCGGAGGCAAAATTTTGGGATACTACCCCCTAACCCCCCCCCCCCCCCAAATCGCTCAGCTATCTACCTATCTGGAGCGATTTTTCAGAAACTATACCTAGGGTTCAAACGGGACCCGCGGTCCCGGTACATGGTTCGGCAAAAAGTCAGGACTGGGGCGGTCCCGGTCCCGGTCCCGACACCCCAGTCCCGGTCCCGGTCCCGACAATTAAAAAAAGCCAGTCCCGGTCCCGACCACTCAGTCCCGGTCCCGGTCCCGGAATTTTATAGCGGTCCCGACAAGGGATGGAAAAAACGTATTTTTCAAAAAAATTGGCCAGAAATGGCACTTTTCTGAAGCGATTTTGTAGGAAGATCTAAAAAAAAATTTGCGCGCAAGCGCGCAAATACCCAGCCAATGATTACTGTGTATTTTTTCATAATGTGACAGCGTTAGAAAGGTCCCCAACCTTATTCTAGTACGAAATATAGGTATATAAAGATACCTATATTGTAGACGTTGGCGCCAACGCCAGCGCCAATACTGGCATGGCGTTGGCACCTATAACTGGCGCCGCCCCCCCCCCTCCCAAAAAAGTCTGCGTCCATTGCGTTTCATCATGTATTCACAACTTCTAGTGAAGATGGCAATGGAATACTGCTTGAATAATGTTATAAGAAAAGGCTAATACATTGAGAGTGGTCCTTCACACAGTGGAGGTGTGTGGAACAACATTGGCTGGATATTACGTACCAATAAGGTTTAAACAATACCACGGTGCCGGTACCTGGTTTGGCAAATCCCAGTCCCGGTCCGGACCCCCCAGTCCCGGTCCCGTCCTGGTCCCAACAATTGAAAAAAGCCAGTCCCGGTCCCGACCCCCCAGTCCCGGTCCCGGTCCCGACATTAGAAAATTTCTGGTCCCGGCCCCAGTCCGAAAAACTGGTCCCGTTTGAACCCTAACTATACCCCAATTTACGCTCAAAATCGCTCAATTTTTCATACCTATATATAGATTTTCACCTCCAAAATCACTGGTTCATGCGTCTAACTGCCTATTTTCAGCTATTTTAAGTACTATATGCTCTTGTATACCCATTTTGAGCTATTTTACACCTACTTTTAGCGATTTTTCTCCCTTTTCTTCCTCCTATGCCCCGAAAAAGCCTATATATCAAACCACCACAACCCCCCCCCCCACCCCCCCCCAGAAAATTTTTCAGCTATCTCCCCCCGGAGGAGCGATTTGCTATCTATCCAACCACTCGGAGGGTCAAAATTCAAGATACCCCTGATTGGGTATGGGTATGTCAGGTCCCAAAGGCGGACCATCTGCCAATTGCTCTTGTTTAAATTTGGGTATGGGTATTTCAGCCATATTGTTGGGTATCCACATGCATGGGTATAATCATTGTTTATACACATAACACTAGCTATATAAAATTTAGTGAATTGTAATTTTTGTAGTTCAGTACATTTTAAAGGAACAAATTGGTAATATGCATGTAGATCGGTACCTTTTAAAGCACAAAATCAGATAGATGTAGATCGGTACTTTTACCTAGGGTTCAAACGATATATCGTATCGAATATCGGATATCGACCATTTTTAATATCGAATATCAATATCAAAACTTTTGAAAAAATATCGAATATCGATATCGAATATTTTGACAAAATATCAAATATCGAATATCGACCATTTTTTCGATATATCGAACCTGTATTGTGTCCCCAAATGTACTTTTCATTTTCATTTTGAGATGTTTATGGTTGATCTGATGTGCTTATAGTATTGTATTTGATGAGTAAAAGTACAGTATTTATAATGTCATTGTTGTTGGAGTGTTAAATTTGAAGCCAGAAAATGCTGATATACTTTTGTAAAGCCTTTAAGCCCTTGATGCCCTTAAGCAATTAGGTTATAAGGATGAACTGTAATATCTACCAATTGTTATTTGTCTGATACACTTTGATTCATCATGTTTTTCTTCTATTTTCTACCATTGAGTGATGTAAAGCTTGTTAAAATCACTTGTACCATTCACATTTCAGTAAAGAGATGATTAAACATGTGTGCAACCACATGAAATTATAATATGCCACTTGAAATATGCCTTGCTATACCAAAAGCATATCGCAATATTGAATATCGAAAATATCGAAATATCAAAAATATCGAAATATCGAATATCGACCATTTTTCAATATCGATATTGAGGTTCCATATCGTATCGATATCGAATATTGAGTTTCAGAAAAAAATATCGAATATCGATATCGAAAATTTTGAAAAAATATCGAATATCGAATATCGATATCGAAAAGTCATATCGTTTGAACCCTACTTTCACCCATAATGAGTTTTTGCTCAATCTGACGCCGATCTGACATCGGTACTTTTAGAAGCACTAAAAAAAATGTGCAGATCGGTACATTATAAAGAACAATTTTGAAAAAAGTAGATCGGTACTTTTAAAGACACAAAAGCTGAAAAAGCTTGTAGATCGGTACTTTTTAAATTACATAAACTGTATTTTGCTCTTTTTGTATTTTTCAATGCCAAATATCTCAAATTTGGATTTCGCACCCCCCCACATTATGTATATTTTTGAAGCGCATTTTTATGGGGACCCCAAAAATGGCCCAACTCAAAGTTTAAAAATTTGTAGATCGGTACTTTTAGGAGCACACCCTTCATATACAGCGGTTTCTGGCGCCAACGCCAATCGCGCCATGGCGTGGCGCCTACGAATGGCCACTGTCTGATATATACCTTTGCATTTGTTGACTCCTAGCCATATTTGGGACGTTCTGAAAAAAACGGTTTTATTTTGAACATTGTTTTTTAAACGGGGTCGTTGAGAAACGTTTGTTTGCTTCCATCCCTAGCAGTGACATATTATGGCTTATTATTTCACAAATAGCATGAACAGATGGAAGCTTTTAGACTAAAATGCTGCAAAAGCCATGAAAACAACCACCAATGGTCATATGGTTAGTAAGTTAGTGGTAGTTTATTGGAGCTTAAAAAATTGGCTGAAGTTTATGCCTGCGTTCTTTTTTTGGAAAAGAAGTGATCCGCTCACCAGAGGTGCCGGTTCCGTAAGTGGAAACGTGAGAAGTAGGGTGGTAAAAGTAAAATGGCAAATGCGAAGTGAAATGGCAGGTTAATTAGCTAAAGTGAAGCAAAATTTAAAAAAATTACAAGTAATTTCACTTTGCCATTTGACTTCTCAATTCGCTCCGCTTTTGCCATTTGACTTGTCCACTTGCGGAACTGGCTCCGGCATCAGTAGGGCAATGGCACCCGCCCTCAGCAACTAGGGTGGTGCCAGTGGGCACATCCGATCTAGGGCGAATTCATTTGTGCCATTCAGCGTGTGCCCCTGTCTATCTCGGTGCCCTAACTGCCAGTTATCCGCAGCTGATAACCGTCCCGCTGCCGTGTCCCGGGCGGCGCCTCTGCAGTGCTTCGTCTCGGCGCTGTGCCCACAGCTGCTGCTGCGACTGGTGCCCGCGGCTTTTTTTTGATTGTGTTGTTTCTTTTTTTCGGCCCATTTGTGTTTGTACGCATTTATTATGGGATGTGACTGCCACGTTCGGGTACCGCTATGGCGACATTTTAAAATTGATCACGTAATAATAAGTACAATGGTGGAATTGGAATAGTTTTGATGAAAAATACAGCCGCGTACTGAGATGTATCGTGTACCGATGTCGAAAATTAGTGCTCATTTACATATCTTGAAGTCGTTTTTCGTTGCGTGATGGCATTATCCCACCACTCGGCAAGTACATGATTCGGACGCCTTATTTAGTTCGTGTGTATCTCGGAAATTATTTACACTTGGTTCACCGAGAGAAATTGTTAGCGATCACGACTTAGAAAATTGTGGTGTGACTACTTCAGCACCGTAAATGGGATAATGACGTCATGTAATGATTTTACGAGTTAAGTTCTCTTTGCACACGGCCGCCGTGCATTCACTGTCTGTTTTACTGGGCGTGTTTCTGAGGGGCGACGTGGGCATTTATTGGGCCTGCGAATGGGCATTTATTGTACTCGGCGGACTGCCAAGTATGCGCGCAAAATTACTTATGTCTTAGTCGATGACGCGTCAGCATGACATTGCGAATTTGCGGTGGAGTGTTTCTTCGGAAAAATTCGGAGCATGCGGTCCGCTGAGTTTACCGTAAATGCTTGAATAATTCCGCAAGTTATTTTTCGTCGGAATCTTTCGACTGGTGACTTTTTGTGGGGGTTATTCGAGAGGGGGATGGGGTGATTCACGGAAGTTATCTAAGGATTTACCGTGTTTACCCATTTACTTTATAAGGTAAACTTTATAAGGGATTCTTTTTGTTTTTAACTTGTAACTGAAACTATTGTATGATTGATGCATTTATCTATCAGTTTCACGGTGTTCCTTTGGGTGCGTACGGTAATCATCGCTATGTTATTTATCTACCTACCTATGTACTCATAAATTTTCTAGTCGTATGTTCATATACTATTTTCTTTTCGGATGTTCGGTGTTCTCGGATTTTATGGCACCTAGTTTTGACGGGTGGAAACTCTGAGTGCATGCTCAGTCGATTTACCGTTGCATTTCTGTTGTAGCTCACTACCGGTAAACCATGCATTGAGTTTCCTAGCTACCCGGTGTTATGTACATAAATACCCATTTGTTTATGTCTGTAGGGTATACTAAATATTTCTGACACTTCTATGTTTTTTGTGTGGATTTTCCAGTGCTGTTTCGCTACTTGTACTGCGGATCTGTTTGTCCTCTGCCAAATGGATCTCATGCAAGTCGAGCAAAATTACATTCGCATGCCAGTTCCTCTGCGCTGGCATGTGCATGTGCATGTGTGGGCACGGCTGGGCATTTGCTCGCTCGGTTCTTATTTGTAATTGTGCAATCAATTGTAGCTCTTTTTTGCTTGATATTTACTTTGGAACTTCTAATAAAGGCGAAGTTTTCGAAGTTGAAGTTTTCGAAGTTGTCAATCTACGTTGTTCAGCGTTTTTTGGTTTTCCCATGCGTGGTCTCTGTGGCCTCCGTGTGGCACCATGCCACCATTCACAATATATCTCATATTTAGTTATGTACTAATGGCGATATGTGTTTGGGTGAATGATTCGTTTGCGAAAGTTGCCGTTTTCAGGTTCCCAATAACTTGAGCACCCAAATAGGTAGGTACATAAGTTTGAAAAAAATACAAAATTTACGGAAACTAGTAAGTTCGCCTCTTTCAGCGTTTACTGTGATACCTGGACCAATTTCCTAATTGTGTTACCAATCACCAGCTTGGCTTTTATCATGCTGAGGTGATAAAGTCTGTTGTTGTTTGGTACGTATTTAGGTGAGGCAACATATTGGGTGTGCAGAGGTGCCCTTTGTGTTGTCTCGTGAGCATAGGCGGCGTAAGTGCTTGGGCGCTTGTGAATGTAACAAGTAGAATTTTTTGTGTCACAAGCAGGATTTATTTCACTGTCACATTGTGACATTCACAAGCGTGTATTGTGGAAGTACAAACGATGGTGGAAGCTCACCTCACAATAAGCTTAAAATCGCTAAAATTAGCTCCAATTTTTTCCTTTATAATCACTTAGCCATGGTTATATAAATTTATGGTTTACCTATTTTAAACCAATTTTATCTATAATTATAGCGATTTCGAAATTTTTGCTGCCTGCCTACTTCACATAAGCGTTCCAATAAAAAGGTGTCACAAGGTAAAATTGTGGCTAATGTGACTGTCACAAGTGCAAATTGGGACCTTGCGCCACCTATGCTCCTGAGCAGGGTTGTTAAAAGTACTTAACTTTTTCAAAAGTAAATGTGAATGTAAAGTATTTTTTACTCACAGGTGAGTACAGAAAATGTGAAGTATTTACTGTATTACCTCAAAATACCCAGCCCAAAATTATTATTTCGCCAGCAAAATTTGAGGGGGGGTTTATTCGAGGGGTTTTTTATTATTTCATCAGAAATTTTCGTGAAATTCATAGTAGAGAATACGCTTTTTCACACACAAAAATGGTAATAAACGTGAGAAAATAGGTAGTATTGGGGCTAAAAATAGGTAGTATTGGGGCTAAAAATAGGTAGTATTGGGGCTATAGATGTACATCTGTACACAAATGAGCGTATAAGTGTATCTGCAATGCAAATTAGTAGTAATAAGTACATCATGTACATCGCATACATGATGTACATCATTCTGAAGGGGGGTATTTCGAGGGGGGTTATTATTTCCCCAGCCACATTTGAGGGGGGTTAATTCGAGGTAATACGGTAATTTTTACTTTCATCATGAGTAAATGTGATTGAATTACTTTTCTGCTGGAAAACGTAAAAGTGGATATTTTTTTGAAATTTTGCCCCAATCTTTGCTCAAAATCACTAATTTTCGGACTTTTTCACCATCAAAATCACTAATGTGTTTTTGCCTATTTTTGTGTAATTTTGGATATTTTGTTTCTATTGTAAGCTTTTCTCTCCCTTTTTTCTGTTATGCCTTGAAAAAGCCTATAAAGTAGCGTGTTTGAAATACGCTTCTGTACTCGCGTACTTTAAAAAGTATGCGAGTAAGTGAGTACGGGCCAGGCCTCCTACGCACAAATGCCCGGTACGCACAAACGCCCGGCACGCACAAAATTGTGCCCGCCACGCACATCTGCCCGGTACTTACATGGCTGATGATCTTTGCGTACCGGACAGATAGTCACCAATGTTATTGCACAGCTTTTTTCACTTAACTTACCGTAAATCCTCGAATAAGTCCCCGGGGGAGTTATTTTTCCCTCAGAATTTTTTGAGGGGGGACTTATTCGAGGGGGGGACTTATTTGAGGGGGGAGTTATTTCTTCGTCGGAATATTGCGTAAAATACTTGATCATCTGAATGGGGTTAAGTAGGCTGCATAAACGTGTGAGCCAGAATAGAAATCCCGTAATTCATGCAATAAAATCAATGCTAGTGTGCATAAACTGCAAAATAATGAATGCTTTAAATGATCATATACATACATACGTTTTTTATACGTGGACTTTGTTCCCACCCATTTAAGAGGGGGAGTTATTCGAGGGGGGGAGTTATTTTTTCCTCAGTCAGTTTACAGGGGGGGAGTTATTCGAGGGGGGGGACTTATTCGAGGATTTACGGTGTATCTGAAAATCACTTGAAAAAGTGTCAAGTGAAAAAAACGGTCAAAAATAGCCATTATCCATCGTTTTTTTCACTTGACACTTTTTCAAGTGGTGTTCAAATATGTGTGAAGTGACAAAAAGTTAACTAATGTCATTGCGCAACTTTTTTTCACTTTACTCACAAGTGTGAAGTGAAAAACACGGTCAAAATGTAATATAATGTCATTTCGTACCGGGCAGATGTGTGTGCGGTGGCGGGCACAATTTTGTGCGTACCAGGCGTGCGTACCAGGCGTTTGTGCATACCATGCATTTGTGCATACAAGTGCACCGCCGTGAGTACCAGTATTTTTTCTGGAGGAAGCGTAAACGCATTTACCAGAGTTGCGAAAGTGTATTTACACTTACCCGAAATACCGGGTAAAAGGGTATTTATATTTACACTTACACTTACACTTTCACAAAATACCTGTACACTTTTTTTACACTTTCCTGAGCAAAATACCTGGGTACAGAAAGTGTATTTTTTCTTTCAGATGGCCCTGTTTTATGCTTTTGAGAAAGCATAAAATAGGGTCATGTACAAAAAATAACTGCACAGTGCACACATGCAGTTATGCATTGAATGTAGAAAATATGGCAAATGTACAAAGTAGCCTTTGGTCCCACACACGCTAGTTGACATTGACACAAGTGTCAACTGGTTCCGGTCCCAATTCCAAGCTTGTATTTGAAGGTGGATCATTTGCTCGCCAGCAAGCATTGAATTGGGATCAGAACCAGTTGACATTTGTGTCAGTGTCAACTATCGTGTGTGGGGCTTTGATTTCCAACCTTTGATCAGTACTCATGGTATTCTACAGTTTCATCATACTTTTGTAAAAAGGACAAGATCAATGGAAATTCACCAGCTGGACACAAAGTCAACTGGCTTTTGCATTGACATTTGCTGCATGCCCATTCTTGCATTTAAACAGTGTGTATCGCATTGCTTAATCAGTAAAATATCAATACTGAAAAAGTGCCAATATTAGGGAACTTCAGCCTACTACAGTATTTGTTACAGTCTGGAATATTTCATAAAAGGCAGTAAAATGTGAAATAATGCATGAAAACATGACAAATAAATTGATCCTAAGGTGAACACAGTGGTGTTTTCTAATGCTCAACAGTGAGAGCTCTTTCTAAAAAAATTTTACACTTACACTTTTTTTACACTTTCCTAGGTATTTTTAAAATACCTTACACTTTTGGTATCCATACTCAGAATTTGGAAAGTGTATTTACGCTTACACTTACACTTTCCAAAAATACCGGTATTTTAACAACTCTGGCATTTACACAGTAAACTTGGCAGACATGACACGAATCAGCTTTCCTTCTTTTATGTACGAGTAGAATCAGCTTTCCTTCTTTTATGTACGAGTAAGATATGTCTCAATTTCGAATTCGAATGGACGAATTCCGTTCGATTCACAGTTTATTTAAACCGATTGAATGTTCAAATGTGAAAATTAAATGGATTAAGCACGGATATAAAAATACATAGTCGGAAAGCTAGATACCTCGCTCAAACCGTGCTCACGAATTCCTAAAAAGGACGAATGTGATAGATATCCGGTTTGTTAATTTGGCACGCATCGGGTTACGTATTATACGAATGAGGTGAAAGACGCAGGATTTACGTTTGCGTTACTCTTTACGTCTGTGGAATACAATAAAGCGACTGGAAATGATCGCAAATGTGTCAACAAGTGTACGGGCCGCTATTTGTGATCATTTCCGGTCGATTTTTTGCATTCCGCAGCGATAATCAGTGACGCGAACCTGCGTTTTTCGCTCGCATTTGTCTGAAACGCAGAGCGACTTGGACGTGGGCCAAATTCACATGTGACCCTATCGTTAGTTTATACCGCACTCGTACAAAAATTCCTTAGACCATTGACTTCCTTAATGTCCGCCGAGTTTACTGGAGTATCTGTATTTATCGAGTAAATGTAAATATGTTTTAACAACTATGCTCATGAGCATTCGAAATATTTTCGAATTGCCACATTTCTTTCAGCATCAGGGAATATGATTATGGTTGTTTATGATTAAAAAATCTGAAATTTTTCATTTATGTTTGAAGTGGTTGCGAAATTTTTGTCTCATTTTTCCGAAAATTATATTTTCTAATGATGACTTGCTTAATCGGAACACTGACAGCATACTTTGAAAAGTTATTTTTTGATCGGAGCTTCACGTCTGATGCAGCTAGGTACCCACTTTTACACCTATTTCAATAAGCATTTGAGGAGTTTGATTCCAAAACCCGTTATCTGCAGGTTTTTGGGTTTTTTGAAAATCGCATTTGAGACTTTGACATTGGCCCACGCGGGCATGCTTCAAGTGACAACGCTTGCCCAAAACTTTTTGAAAAGTTCATGAATTTCTCTACATTTTCCATTTTAATACCCTCTGGCCGGGGTATATACCTAGAGTTATGGTGATTTGTTTGACGTCACATCAGCATAAATGCATGCAGATAACGAGTTTCGGGTGCAAAGTCATCTGCAGATAACGAGTTTCGGGTGCAAACTCATAAAAACCAGAAAACATTTCCTTAACGAGTTTCGGATGCAAACTCCATTTTTGTATGGTGATTTTGACACCTCCATACAAAATCCTTAACGAGTTTCGGATGCAAACTTTTTTCTCTGCAGATAACGAGTTTCGGGTGCAAAAAATGATAGGTTTTTTTGTAGATAACGGGTTTCGAGTGCAAACTCACATATTTTGTGCTGCAGATAATGGGTTTCGGATGCAAAATTGCATTTGTTTCAAAAAACGATATCTCTGTATCTCGGGAACGGTATGAGATATTGAGGTAATTTTTTTCTATCACGAAGAAATATATAAACACCTTCCCGATCAAGTCCGGCCGCCTATTTTTTTTTTCACTTCGCAGGCCATATCTCGGTTGCGGGAGGGGTGGAAAACTAAAACTTGGGTGGTATATAGGCGCAACCCCCCACTACCCCGCATGAATAAATGGGGCAGCGGCGACTCACTATAGAGGGGGTTGCCATATACGTGAAAAAAATTTGCAGCGTTTTCACTGTCCCGCACAGGTCCGGCCCCCGGTTGATTTCTTACACTGCGGGTCCCGTATCTCCAGCTGTGGGAGGGGTATAGATCTAAAATTTTGGGATGTGTCGCCAACCCCCCTCCCCTACTATACACTGGCCAGGCGGCTTTTGGCAACTCACCACAGTGGGGTGCAAAGTTCAAAATTTATTTAAATGTTACTGTCCCACACAAGTCCAGCATCCAATTGAATTTCAAAAAATGGACACTTTTGTGTTGTTTTAACACAAATGTGGTTGACAATGTGAAATGAGCATGAAACATCCTCTAAAAAATATCTTATCCAACCTAAAACTGGCCACCACATGAACCCCTTCCCCCAAGTGGGTGACAAAAAAATCACTTTTTACAACTTTTTTATTAGACACTTGAATGGCTGGTTTACAATAATTTATAGGGGAGGGTTAAAGGTCTCAAGTTGTGTAAAAAATCTTACCTCAAAAATGCCTTCATAAGAAAATTTGCTGGGGGTGAATTTCAAATTGTAAAAATGACATCATTGCAGGAACAAAAATAGGCAAAATTCACAATTTGAAATTCACCCCCAGCAAATTTTCTTATGAAGGCATTTTTGAGGTAAGGTTTTTTACACAATTTGAAACCTTAAACCCTCCTCTATAAATCATTGTAAACCAGCAGTTCGAGTGTCTGATGAAAAAGTTGTAAAAAGTGATTTTTTTGTCACCCACTTGGGGGGAGGGGTTCATGTGGTGGGCAGTTTTAGGTCGGATAAGATATTTTTTAGAGGATATTTCATGCTTATTTCACATTGTCAACCACATCAGTGTTAAAACAACACAAAAGTGTCCATTTTTTGAAATTCAATTGGATGCTGTACTTGTGTGGGACAGTAACATTTACATAAATTTTAAACTTTGCACCCCACACTGTGGTGAGTTGCCAAAGACTGCCTGGGCAGTGTATAGTAGGGGAGGGGTGTTGGCGACACATCCCCAAAATTTTAGATTTATACCCCTCCCACAGGTGGAGGTACGGCGCCCGCAGTGAAAGAAATCAGTGGGGGCCGGACCTGTGTGGGACACTAAAAAAGCTGCAATTTTTTTTGCACTCGGCGACCCACCCTGTAGGGGGTCGCCGCGACCCCTTCAATTCATGCGAAGTAGAGGGGGGTTGCGCCAATATCTACCCCAAGTTTCAGCTTCTGACGCGTCCTAGAACAGGAGATAGGACGTCAGAAGTAAAATAAAAAATGGGGGGCTGGACTTGATCGGGAAGGTGTTTATATATACGTCAGATCCGAACTTAACTCAATTTTTTTTCACTTTTGCACTTAACGGGTTACGGAACCAAACGCCTCATTTGTCCATCAAGCTTGTTGATTGAACATTCTCCAGTGAAAACAGTCGATTGAACATTCTCCCTGATTGGTTAGTTACCCATCCCTGGCGCCAGATTTAATTCTCCCTACAGATTTTGTAGTAAAGAGCGTACGCCGCAGGTCAACGTTCCCCCAGGTCGACGCACACGCACAAAAGTATGACGCGTTTTACTTAGATTTTGGCCCGGAACTAACGATTTCGTCATTTTTTGGCCGCTGGCCAACTCTTTCTTTTTTCGATTATGTCGGTGCCTTACTCGCATAACTCGCGATTTTGCGTAGTCCCGTGCGCACTTCTTATTTTTCATTATTTATTTATTCTTTTGGATTATTTAAGGGGGAACTATTCAAGAAAATACTGTATTTCGAATTGGCTTTAGGCTTATTTATAGGCTTTATAGGCTTTTTCAAGGCATAAAGGAAAAAAAGGAGAGAATAACTAAAAGTAAGGACATTATGCCAAAACTGCTTTTCAATGGGTTGATTGGTTTTGCACTAGCTTAAAACATTGCGAAGTTATTCAGCGTTGACTTTTCGGTGTCTCTGACTAGTGATGTAAAAGCGCCATGGCGCTGGCAGTTATTCAGCGTTGACATTTCGGTGTCTCTGACTAGTGATGTAAAAGCGCCATGGCGCTGGCGGCTGGCCCTAGTGCCAAAGCAAAAAGTGCTTTTGGCGCTTGGCGCTATTTGATGGAACAAAATGCCTGGCGCTAACGCCAAAGCAAAAAGCGCCATGGCGCTTGGCGCCATTTTGCTCTGGCGCCATTGGCGCTTGGCGCTGGGGTCGAAAAAGTGTCATGGCACTTAGCGCCAAAGTACTGGCGGCGCTTTTTACGTCACTAGTTATACTCGTATGCCAAAGACATTCTATGCATATGCATTCTTTGAAAAAAGTTCAGTACTTTTTACAACTCTACATGCCAGAAGTAGTGATGTAAAAGCAAACACCTTCCCTGTCAAGTTAGCTACCCATTTTTTGTTTCACTCTGGAAGCTGTCTCTCGGGCTATGGTGGTGTGATAGAGCTGAAACTTTGATGCAGAGTAGAGTGATGTTACAACTATATATTCACAATGGGTGAGGCATGGCGTCTCACTACATGGTGGGTCACCCTATATGTAACAATTTTTGAGGGTTTTCAGTGTCCCAAAAAAGTTCACCACCCACTTGATTAGCTACACTACAGGGGCTGCATGCATAGGGGATTTTGGGGTTAGCATTTTGGGGGGGGGGGTTAACCTGCCGGCGCGTGCTAATAACTCGGGAACCGCTTGGCGAAAAATGTTGAAATATGGATATGATATAGTTCTAGGTTGGGGCTACGCACAATTTTGACGATTTTTTTCTACGACCCCCCAGACCGGAGATAGGGGGGGTCTATAAAAACGTCATTTGCGTTTTTGTGGGTGTCGCCGAGAACATGCAAACTTTGAACATCAATAGCTCGGTCATTTGTGAACCGATTTTAGTCATTAAAATGTTATAATGATCACAAATGTTCGGAGAGTTCATTGCTGAGGTCAAATCGGAGATACACATCTGTTTATACCGTATTACCTCGAATATAAGGCATCCCTCTAATATAAGGTACCCTCTAATATAAGGTATACCTTTTGGCTATATTGAACGTGATGAAATAAATATAAGGTACCCTCTAATAAAAGGCATACCTCTAATATAATACAGCTGGCTGCGTGCCAAACCGCACAAAATCTGTAAAACGGTTGCTAAACATGGCGGAAAATGATGATAATGGTGCCGAAAGGCACTGCGATAACTCTTCGTCGACTTCTTTGGCGATAACTCGATACCGATCAGGTCGTTTTGTATTGAATTTATGCATGTTAAATTTGTGCAAAATCTGGCCAAAAAATTTTAGGTACCCTCTAATATAAGGTACCCTCTAATATAAGGTATACCTTTTGGCTCTAAAAATCTGACGAAAACAATATAAGGTATACCTTATATTAGAGGTAATACAGTATATCCATTTAGCCCGATTTCGAAATG
>CAXIWS010000579.1:0-18923 GCA_964036195.1 Sphaerolaimus hirsutus | reverse complement strand
ATTTTGATAAAAATAAAATACAATTTTAGTAAAAAGAATTTTACTTAAATCAATCCTGGGGCCAGATTTAATACTCCCTACAGATTTGTAGGGTAGGGCGTACGCCCGATAGATTTTTTAAAGTTCAGCCGCATCGACGCACATGCACCGAGAGCAAGGCGGTTCATAAAATACACGAAACTATCCCTTAAGGTCGCCGATATTGCAATATGACGTATATCGCTTCGATTTTGGCTCGGAAATCACGATTTTGTCATTTCATAGCCGTCTGCCAATTCGTTTTTAATTTTATTTTGTCGGGCAGGTTACTCGCATAAGTCGCGCTTTTGTACGCTCGTGCATGCATTTCTTTTTTGTCGCTGCCCTCATGGTCTCGGTTGCAGACAGTGAACACTAAAAAAGTGACTACCTGACTACACAAAAGCGTGACCTATGCGAGTAACCCGCCCGACAAAATAAAATAAAAAACGAATTGGCAGACGGCCAAGAAATGACGAAATCGTGATTTCCGGGCCAAAATCGAAGTGATATACGTCATATTGCAATATCGGCAACCTTAAGGGATGGTTTCATATATTTTACGAACCGCCTTGCTCTCGGTGCATGTGCGTCGATGCGGCTAAACTTTAAAAAATCTGTCGGGTGTACGCCCTACCCTACAAATCTGTAGGGAGTATTAAATCTGGCCCCTGGTCACGAACTAAAATAAAAAATAAAAAAAATTAAAATAAAATGAAAAATTGAAGAATAAAATAAAAATAAAATGGAAAATTGAAGAATAAAATAAGAATAAATACAATTTTAATAAAAATAAAATACAATTTTAGTAAAAATAATTTTACTAAAACCAACCCTGATCTGGACATATCAACGTCCATCGCTACACAAACTACCTAGTATTTACATGTGTAGCTAGGATGCAAACTGCGACCAACATATACATCATGTACATTGCATACATCATGTATATAATTCCAGACGGGGGGTATTTCGAGGGGGGGGGGTTAATTCAAGGGGGGGGGGGTGAATCGAGGAAATACGGTATTTAATGTCAAGCATTTGATGTTGAAGTAAACTGCAGTGACTTCACACCACACCTAGCCATGTGTCTGTGCGAAGTTTTCATAACACTTCACAGTGCATCACAGACACACTTTTATCTAACATAGCAGTGTGTGGTGCGCAGCGCATGTGTGCATGTGTGTGTGATGTCCCTAAAACCGTATTCTTGCACATGCTTGGTTTTTGCATGAAGCCACTTAACTTTGCGTTTTTTCACATTACTTCATAACCATGCCAATTGCCAATGTGGTTTGTGAGGAGCATGCTGAATATATTTTTTCAGTTGGTGATAGGTATAGCATGCTGAAGGCACTTCAGCTAACATCTCATAAAGGATATGGAACCATGTCTAAGTGGGGGTGCACTGATACGCACATTTTTCACTGTTTTTTTTCACTTGACACATTTTCAAGTGATTTTCAGATATGAGCGAAGTGAAAAAAAGTTCACTAATGTCATTGCGCAACTTTTTTTCACTTCACTTATATCTGAAAATCACTTGAAAAAGTGTCAAGTGAAAAAAACGGGCAAATGTGCGTAACGGGCAGATGTGCGTATCAGGCCTGCCCCGTCTAAGTGTCTTCACAGAGGCTGTTTCACATACTTCCACCCTGTTTCACAGTGCATCACACACTAATTTTTTTGCTGCATTTCTATTGTCTTTCACAGACAATTTTGCAGATTTATGAGAATAAAATGTCACAAAAAACTTGCAGAGAAGCCAGTTGCCCCACGTGCAAGGAAACCCAGTCGCCACCTGGTACCAATGCCACAGCCAGTGATATTTTTATACTACAGACAAAAGCAGTGAATTCTGGTGGACTCCCAAACCTTGTAAAATGTCCTGTAAAATGTCAAATATCACTCTAAGTGTCTAAAGTAATGGAAAATTACCAAGAAAATGACCAACTCACTCGCTACAATCCAGGGCATAAAGCCGGAATTACAGCTTAGCGGCGTTTGACGTGAAATGATGACGTAGTAAAATTGATTACATCAAAATACCGTATTACCTCGAATTAACCCCCCCCCCTTGAATTACCCCCCCCCCCCCTCGAAATACCCCCCCTAAAATTCGGCTGAGGAAATAATAACCCCCCCCCCCCTCGAAATACCCCCCCTAAAATTGAGTGTAAAGACAACGTACGTGACAAATACGCAGTTAGTGATCTGTACAATGCAGAACACACGTGAAAAATGATGATTAGGTCACGTTAGGGAAGGTTTTATGTGTATATGCAGTTATATATGCGTATAAATACATAAACATCTATGTAATTGTTCGATTTTTCTACGTCTGCGTATGGGGAATTTCCGAAAATTTCCGGCGAAATAATAGACCCCCCCCTCGAATAAACCCCCCCCCCCTCGAATTATCCCCCCTCAAATTTTGCTGGCGAAATAATAAACCCCCTGGGGGTATTTCGAGGTAATACGGTAGACATAGGTACAGCGTTGAAATTTCAGAATTTGATAGTTCTAGTTTAATTGTGTGTAATGTCCTAAAAAATTAAGAAAATAATTATTATTTAATAAGTTATTTATTTTACGTCAAAATTTACACATTCTACGTCAACATTTCATGTCACACATTTTCATTCACCAAAAAATTTTGACGTTAAATTTATAACTACTTCAATAATAATTATTTGATAAATTTTTTTTGGATATTACACACAATTACTAGAACTATCTAATTCTGAAATTTCAACGCTGTCCCTATGTCTATTTTGATGTAATCAATTTTACGACGTCATCATTTCACGTCAAACGCCGCTGAGCTGTAATTCCGGCTTTATGCATGACATTGGACATCTTCCAAGCCATTATACAGAGTCTGGGAATGCCCCAGTTGCCGGGAGATTGGCACCAGATAATGCTGCTGGCAAATCTGATGGTGCTGTGCATGTGGAAATGGTAGAATCTCCTGATGAAGTTATGGTGGATATTGAGAGGATGCTGCATGTTGATGAAACGTGCCCCATGCATTATCATGGCCAGGGTAGCGTGCAAACTAAGAGAAGTTTGTTTTTGTGTTTTTCTTACATTATTTACCAACTGTAGTTATTACCAACCAAATTAGTTGACACAACTTCTTTTCTGTTCAATAGATTTCCTGTTTAGATCTAATTCAATCGGTTATCTAGATAACAGTAACATGAATTGGTAATGGATTTTTTGTCCAATGATACGCCATGTCCAAGAAATCTTCATGTTTTTGTTATTTGGCAGAGTTGCGAAAGCGTACCTATTTACGCTTACCCGAAATACCCCGGTAAATGGGTATTTATACTTACGCTTACGCTTACGCTTTCATAAAATACCCGTACGCTTTTTTACGCTTTCCCGGGCAAAATACTCGGGTACTAAAAGCGTAAAAAGGTTTTTCACACGGTTCAGTTTTACACTTTTGAAAAAGCATAAAACCACAAAAATGAGTGAACGAAACTGCGTATACTGGTCGGACCGCATGCTAGGCATTTTTCTGAAGGAAACACTCATCTTGACGTCATCATTAATCAAATAAAAATAATTCCAGGGGGCAGTCCCAAGCCCTGTAAAGTGTAAAGTAAAGTGTCAAATGTAAAGTCAAATGCAAAGTAAAGTGTCAATCAAAACAAAAAAGAAAAGATTTTATTACTGAATGTTGCATGACAATTGACATTTGACTTTGCATTTGACTTTACATTTGACACTTTACTTTACACTTTACAGGGCTTGGGATTGGCACCAGCAAAAAAAAGAAAAAACATGACGGGAAAAAGAAGATTCCCTGTTTGTACGCGACTCTGCCTTTTTCTTTTTGAAAATATTTTTCTTTTTGTGAAAGTGCATACATAAGTATCCAGCTCGCGCGTTATCGACCAAGACATAAATAATTTTGGGTGCATACTTTGCAGTTCGCCGAGTATAACAAAAAAAACTGACTGCGTGTGTGCAGTAATGAGCTGGAAATAGTGGCAGATGTACAAATTGTGTCGCAGTATGATAGTCTTGCTAATACTGTGTTGTCGAGCGAAAACGTGGCTTCAGATTAGAAATTTTGGGTTGAAAATGGATTCCGACAACGATGTTGTCGCTGTCGACAACACTAACTCCAAGTTGGAAAATAAAGATGACTTAAGTGTCACTGCCGATGAATTGCCAAACAACACACCTATGAGGGCAGACTACTAAGTGGACATCTGAAAAATGTCGCTGAGAGCTTGATTTGGAAAGAATTCACTGAGAAAAAGTCTCTTTAAAAAATTTTACGCTTACGCTTTTATTTACGCTTTCCCAGGTATTTTAAGAATACCTTACGCTTTAAGTATCCATACTGGGAATTTGGAAAGTGTATTTACGCTTACGCTTTCCAAAAATACCGGTATTTTAACAACTCTGTTATTTGGTACCAAATAAAAAGTTATGTATGAAAGACCTTGTATAAGAGTAAATGCGCTTATGCTTTGCAGACAACACGTTATGCATTTTTCTGATTCATTATACATTTCATCATGATTAGCATTGAAAAAAACGTCAATTTTTAGAAAATATAATCTCAGAAAATCTCTCAAGAAAAATATATAATTAAATCTCTCTCAAAACACCTGGAAAAAATATAAATAAATATAAATATCAGAATTTAAGAGATTTTCTGATATTTTTAGAAATCTCAGAAAATCTCTCAAAAATAAAATATAATTGTGCCTGCGCACACTAGTTTTTACACGAAATTTCGAAAACTCACAAATCAGCTTAGAACGGATTTGAGTTTTCTACAATGAGGTGGCCGTCAACTGCAGTTGGCGGAGATTAAAAATGACTCATTGTGGAAAACTCAAACACGTTTAAAGATCATTTATGAGCTTTCGAAATTTCGTGTGAAAACTAGTGTGCGCAGGGCCATTAAATCTCTCCAGAAAATCGACAAAAAATATAAATCTCAGAAAATCTTATATTTTCTTAGATTTTTTTAATATAAATCTCCCTGAGATTTTTTCAATGCTAATCATGATAAAATAAATTAAATGAAGTTTACTTGTCGCATACAGCGATAAGTCAAATGCGAGTAAAAAAGATAACACATGTCACCCATTGGCTGTAGAAAAACTACAGATGTATGTAGGTAATCATTTTGATGCCATGATGTCATCGTGAATAAAATCAAAACTCCAAAGTTCCAAAAAGAAACAACGTTCCAGACAAAAACATGCATCACTTGCATTTACTTGACTCCGCCTTTTCCTTTTTATTAAATGTTTTTTTGTGAAAGTGCATGCATCAGAATCCTGCTCACGCGTTATTGTTTAAGACATAAGTATCGTATTTCCTTGAAATACCCCCTCAAAATGGGCACTATGAATTTGTGGTCCGGGAAATGCATAACAGACGTTCAAAACACTTACTGTGTTACGTTAGAACATCGTTTATACCATCTACATCCTTATATAAGGCTGTAAAAACTTATAAATGGTAGTTATTGGTGCATCTTTCACGTTTTTCTCTCAAAATTTTCACTCTGAAAAAATAAACCCCCGGGGGGTAATTCGAGGAAATACGGTAGGTACTTATAATTTTGGACGCATACTTTGTGGTCCGCCGAGTAGTGATGTAAAAAGCGCCAGACTTTTGGCGCCAAGCGCCAATGGCGCCACAGCAAAATGGCGCCAAGCGCCAAAAGCGCCATGGTGCTTTTCTGGACCTTAGCGCCAAGCGCCAAAGGCGCCAGGGGGCCATGGCGCCAAGCGCCAATAGCGCCAGCGCCAAAATGATATTGCCTTTTATGATACAGGTGAGACAAAGTATACTCCAGCGACATTACACCTTACAATGAAATCTACCATATCCATCTGAAAAAATGTTATGTTAGTTCTTTTATTCAGATGGGATATGGTAGATTTCATTGTAAGGTGTAATATCGCTGGAGTATACTTTTTATTCACTTTCAATAACTTGTATTGCCTCCAAAAACACAAAAATGGTCAAATAAAGGAAATCAATAAGTTTTCTTGCTCAACACACAAGTGTAACTAAGACTGGTTCAAATAGATAGCAAATTGCCTCTATGAAGTGGTGGAAGCTGAAAGATTGTCTGGGGGTTGGAGGTTGCAGTGTTTCATCTATTGGATATTTCAAGGTTTCAAGTGCAAACTGTGAGATAACAGGGTAAAAATACTGGGTAACAGGCTACCAATTACATATCTGAGTAAAATTCCTATGTAAAATAATTACATAAATTTTACATGGCCAAAAATTGCTGAAAATATGCAATAAGGCACACGAACACTGCGGCGCAATTATCACTCTCTGGCGCTTTTTTGGCGCTTTAAAAAATGGCAGCGCCAAGCGCCAATAGCGCCACTGGAAAGTAGCGCCAAGCGCCAAAAGCGCCATGGCGCTTTTCGAAAACACGGCGGCAAGCGCCAATGGCGCCACAGCATTTTAGCGCCAAGCGCCAAAAGCGCCATGGCGCTTTTTGCTTTGGCGCTAGCGCCAGGCGCCAGCGCCATGGCGCTTTCACATCACTACCGCCGAGTATAGACATTTTATTGCTGCAGGAAAAAGCAGTTTCCTGCGCAAAATACTGTCAACTAGACGCCAAAAAAATGATGGCGTTAATGGGAAGAGATCGCGCCGACTGGTTCAATCTGCGCCATATTTCACGACCCGTTTTAAGAAAAGTGCGACCAAAAAAACGTCCGATAGTCGATCGGGTTTTGATGACGATTCACCATCGAGAATTTGACTTGATATTTATAACTTGGACCTTTGCCAAATATCACGAGAGTGCAATGAAGTTGAATGGATTCGTTCATTTGAATGTTTTATGATGCACTTTCTTCGGTGAACGGTGGGATGATTATTGAGTTGGGTTCTTTTGCCTTTTCCCAGACCTTTTAAAATGTCACGCAGTGTCAAAATTCGCGTAAATACCCTATTACATGTCTACTAGGGTTCGAACGATATGACTTTTCGATATCGATATCGATATTTGATATTCGATATTTTTTTCTGAAACTCAATATTTGATATCGATACGATATGGAACCTCGATATCGATATTCAATATTAAAAAATTATCGATATTTCGATATTTTCGATATTCAATATTGCAATTTGCTTTCGGTATAGCGATGCATATTTCAAGTGGCATATTGTATTTTCATGTGGTTGCGCACATGGTTAATCATCACTTTATTGAAATGTGAATAGTACAAGTAATTTTACCAAGGTTCACATCAGTCAAAAATAGAACATGGAAGAAAAACGTTATGAATCAAAGTGTATCAGGCAAAAAGCAATTGGTAGATATTACAGTTCATACTCATAACTAGGGTGACAAATTTCCGTTTTCCGTTTTCTGGCAGCCAAATTTTTTTCCTTTCTGTTTTCCGTTTTCCGGCAGCTGAAAATTTTTTACCTTTCCGTTTCCGTTTTTCCGGCCCATTTTTCCGTTTTCTGGCTGAAAATTTTTTACCTTTCTGTTTCCATTTTCCAGGCCATTTTTCCATTTTCTGGCATTTTTCCATTATTTTTCCAATCTGTATTTATCTTTTTCCACTATGTTTTTTTTACTACCAGCTTCTTGTGTCGTTCATAACTTTTATCTGTATCTAAATCTGTAAAAAACAAAGCAATCTTGGACACATACTTTGCAGTCCGCTGAGTATACTTTTTACTGTTTAGTTACATTCTACGTTCCCTTTTGCTAAATTCTTATTGTTGTTGTAGTGTATTTTTGCTACCTTTTGATGATTTTTTGTTGGTTCAGTTAAGCTTGAACTACAAGTGAAGTTACTGACATGATCCATAGTTGCAGAATGTACAGCTACCACAATCAAAGCCAAACAGGCAAACCTGCATGCAGGTTTTCCTTCTGCAAATTTGTTCATTTCCGTGCAAATTTCACTTTATTTTTTTCCGTTTCCGTGAAAATTTCGCTTTCCGTTTTCCGGCATTTCATTTTTCTGTTTTCTGTTTTCCAGCCAATAAATTTTTTTACCTTTCCGTTTTCCATTTTCCCCTGAGTGAAATTTTTATACCTTTCCGTTTTCCGGCAGAAATTTTGTTTTACCTTTCCGTTTTCCGTAAAACAAATTTTTTTGACACCCTACTCATAACCCAATTGCTTAAGGGTCGTTTACACGGTTTCGTGTGCCGACAAAAAAGTTAAGCGAGAAAGTTCCATAATTCCGGAATAAAGTTCCGTATCTGCAAGAAAAGCCAGTGAAGTATACTCACTAGTTAAGTTTACACACATGCCAATTTGCATAAAATTTGAGCCTGTCGTTCAAAACTTATTTGCATTTGAAGATGAATTTCAGTTGTCGGTTCGGTTTCAAAACGAAAACCGAACCGACAACTAAAATTCATTTTCAATTGCCTATAATTCTTGAACGACATGCTCAAATTATCTGCAAATGGGCATGTGTGTACACATAACTAGTGAGCACAATTCACCGTTTGTTCTTGCATATATGAAACTTAATTCCAGAATTATGGAACTTTTCCACCAAACTTTTTGTCGGCACACGAAAGCGTGTAAACGCTGCTTTAAGGGCATGTTGCAAAAAATAGCATATCAGCATTTTCTGGCTTCAATTTAGCACTCCAACCAAAATGACATTATATGACGATATATTGAAAAATGGCCGATTTTCGATATCGATATTTGATATTTTTTTCAAAATTTTCAAAATCGATATTCGATATTAAAAAATGGTCTATATCTGATATCTATACCCTAATGTCTATCATTTAATCCTGCATCAAGCACCCTTCTAAAAACTCCCATGTTAACTGACTGAGGAGAAAATAACTCCGCGAAAAACTCCTCCTCTTTGATGCGAATGAAGTCCAGGAAAAAAACAACGTTAAAAGCATTTATTGTTTTGCAGCTATGTTCACCAACATTGATTTCATTGCATAAATAATGGTATATTTATTCTGTCTTAAAGGTTTATGGAATCATCTTAAACCCCACTGATACAATATATGAAGGGTGTGCTTCTAAAAGTACCGATCTACAAATTTTTCAATTTTTGGGGTCCCCATAAACATGCGCTTCAAAAAAATATACCGTATTTACTCAAATAATTCCCCCCACTTGAATAATTCCTCCACTCAAATAATTCCCCCCTGTTAGACAAGTGAGGAAAATATAATTCGCCCACTTGAATAACCCCCCCCCCAAATGATGGAAGGTAGTGTATGCACATTTATTAAAAAAACAATCGATGAAGTCAACCCAAGCAAAAGAGCTGTGTGTGGTTTGATTCACAGAATGCAAATGCAGTACATTGGGTGTTCAAAGATGCAATGTAATGTGCACTACCAGTGGAAACAGGATGCGTATTTAGTGTGATAGAAACATGGCTAAAAATGTTGACGAAATAATAATCCCCCCACTTGAATAATTCCTCCCCTTGAATAGTTCCCCCCTCAAAAATGTCTGACGAAAAAATAATTCCCCAGGGAAATTATTCGAGTAAATACGCTATAATATGTGGGGGGTGCGAAATTCAATTTTGAGATATGGGGGGTCGAAAAAAGCAAAAAATCGCAAAATACGGTTTTTGAAATTTTAAAAGTACCGATCTACAAGCTTTTTCAGCTTTTGTGTCTTTAAAAGTACTGATCTACACACTTTTTTCAAAATTGTTCTATTAAATGTACCAATCTGCACATTATTTTTTGTGCTTCTAAAAGTACCGATGTCAGATCGGCGTCTGATTCTGCAAAAACTCATTTTGTGCTTTTTTATTATGGGTAAAAGTAACGATGGCAAACCCCCCGAAAAAAAGTATTTAAATTTTTAAGTGTTTTTTCCTAAATGAATTTTCGAATTTTCGAATTTTTTCCCAAATGAATTTTCGAATTTCGAATTTAATTTTCAAATTTTCGAATTTTCGAATTTTCGAATCTTTTTTGTCAATTTTCGAATCTTTTTCACAAAATGTTGAATTTTGAGCTTAAAACACAGTATTTGGACTGTTTTCATGTTTGGAAACCCTTTTAACCTTAATTTCACTGTGATTTTGCACCATTTCTGAATGCCTTCCAAAAAAAACGCTTGTGTATATACCGTATTTCTTCGATTTTATTGACTGTTCATTTACATGGCCATGCTCGATTACTTTGACGGGTTTGGAGGGCATCTGAAGAATACATTGACAGTCAATAAAATCGAAGAAATACGGTAACTGCCCCTCGGACTTTTTGATGGACCTGCGTCCCCGTTTCTGCGCCGCGGTTCTAATTGTTCACGGCACGGCTCAGTGCATTCCTCAATATATGTGTCGGGTCCGCTGCTGTTGCCGCGGACCCCATTTCAATGTTTTATGGTTTTTTTCTATTACATCAGTCTTTTTCAGACCCACCACATATCAATTGTAGCTTTATTTCGCACGCTGAACTTAAGAGTGTGTTTTGTCTCCTTGAATTCCCTGAAAAATTCGAAAACTATTTTCGAATTTTTGAATTTTCGAATTTTCAAATTTTTTGAAAAATAAATCGATTTTTAAGTGTTTTTTCCAGGGGTGGAATAAAAATTCAAAAATTATGAAAAAATTCGAAAATGTTTTTGAATTTTCGAATCTTTTTTTGCCATCGTTAGGTAAAAGTACCGATCTACAGCTTTTTGATTTTGTGCTTTAAAAATACTGATTTACCGTATATCCTTGAATAAGACCCCAGGGGCGTTATTATTTCGTCAGAGGTTTTAGAGGGGGGAGTTATTCAAGGGGGGTACTATTCAAGGGGGGGAGTTATTTTTTCCTCAGAACTTCCAGGAAAACTTTCACTTTATTCATTGTTTGTATGCATTCCGTCAACACATCTAATGCAGAAAATGACCAGTTCAACACAAACAAAACAACGTATCCATCCTAAAATTCGTGTTCAATCATCTAAACCTAAAAATATCATAGGCTAACATTCTTTTGTATTTTTCGTTTCACACACCAAACCCCATTCGATGAATCAGCCCAGACATAGCTTTATTTTTCTGTTTGTCTCGTTTTCATTTTCGTTTGTTGCTCATCGATCGTTTTACCCAGAGGGTGACTTATTCAAGAGGGGGGAGTTATTCAAGGGGGGGGGGCGTTATTTTTTCCTCACCTGGCCAGCAGGGGGGTGTTATTCAATGGGGGGTATTATTCAAGGGGGGGTTTATTCAAGGATATACGGTACATGCTATTACCAATTTGTTCCTTTAAAATGTACTGTACTACAAAAATATAATTCACTAAATTTTATATAGCTAGGGTTATGTGTATAATCAATGATTATACCCATGCATGTGGATACCCAACAATATGGCCGAAATACCCATACCCAAAATTCCCATACCCAATACCCATGTATGGGTATTGCATACTCCAAACTTTCAATTGCGATTATCTCAAAATCGATTTTTTGTAGATCGGTACTTTTAGAAGCACACCCTACATATGGATCATGCTTTTTTTACTTAACTATCCTGACGAAAAAATAATACCACCCCTCGAAAAAAAACCTTCTCGAATAACTCCCCAATCAAATAATACTGACGAAAAATAACTCCCCTGTCTAGGATATACGGTATTTTTTGTTCTTTCTCACGATGTTAAACGTTTTTCATGATATTCTACATGTCTTTTGATACTTTGCATGACATTCGACATTTTACAGTTATGGGACTGATTTATTCTGTATTTAGGTACCTGTTTCTGTATTTCTGTGTTTTTTTTTGTATCTCAGCCTTCAGCGATTCAACAAACTATTAGACCCCGTTTACACGGATTTTTTGTGACGACTGGACAAAAATAAAACGTTCAATAAGTTGAGTAAAAATGTTCCATATTTATGAGAAAAAGTGATCAATTATATATCTTACCTAGACGAATACGCATGTCAAATTGCACAATCGTGTTTGTAGCTCTTATAGGCGTTTGAAAACTTTTGCAGTTGTCGGACAGTTGTCGGATGGACTGTCTCCGACAGCCATCGACAATAGCAAACTTTTTTCGAACGTTATAAATCTTGAGCTACAAGCACGAGTCTGCAATTTGGCCATCATATTCGCTTAGGTAGAAGGTATACTTGACCATCTTTTCTAATGAATGTGGAACCGTTTTACTCAATATATTGAACGTTTTATTGTTGTCCAGTCGTCACAAAAAATCCGTGTAAACGGGGTCTTATTGTGATGGGTTAAAACAGAATGAAGCACACTCTTTTTGCAACTTTAAGTGCACCACTCAGACAGGTCAGCCAACACAGCGACCAACTTGAAGACGTCAACTGGAACTTCGCTCCGATCTCTTCAAAATATTTACTCTTGTCCACTGAATTGAACGCACACTTTACAATAACAACACATCCTGTCTGAATAAAAGAATACCGTATTTGCTTGAATAATCCCCCTGGGGGATTATTATTTCGTCAGACTTTTTTGAGGGGGAACTAATCGAGGGGGGGGGAATTATTTGAGGGGGGAATTATTATTTCGTCAACAATTTCAACCATGTTTCTATCAACTTATTTGATGAAATATGCTTTATTCACCTGAAAACGTGCCATTTTTGTTTAAATTGGGCACAAAAAATTGAGCAAATCTCTTAAAGGGGGGGGGGGATTTTTCGAGGGGGGAATTATTATTTCCTCACTCGTCTTACAGGGGGGAATTATTCGAGGGGGGAATTATTCAAGGGGGGAAACTTTTCAAGCAAATACGGTATTTTACCATCACATTGTGATTGCATTTCTCTCACTACGGGTGACTATAGAATTTTCAACTGACTTTATTCATCATATTACGGTAATACTCTTGACGTGGCGCGTAAGGCTTGGTCGTATATATTTACAGTAATCAGATTTAATTTTCCCTCCCTCACTCCGCCATTCTTACCAAATATCCAGTTCAATCAGGTTCGATTGCACCTTTTTTTAAGGTGCTACCGTATTTCTTCCAATACAATAGTCTCAGTACAATAGTTCAAGTCTACTGAATCGTGCCGTATATTTACCGTCAATTTTTTCCGTCTACATCTTTGGAGGATGTTTTTTTTATTTTTTCCACAACTTTTTTCGTTTAACATTTGGATGAAACAGATGCAAAAAAAATTATATTTATTAGAGCATCAATTTTTAAATTTAATATTAGGCGGTGTTTACACGGATTCATTGTGACGACAAAAATTGTGATTTTTTCAACCATGTTTTTGGGTGAAAACCAATAAGTATAGAGATCGCCTCAATTGATCATTATTTGATCGACCCCATTGCATGGAACAATATTTAATTTTTATAGATTATGCAATAATGCACAACAGATAATGTATTTTTCATGTTGTCGTAGCTTTGTCGGAGGGTCTGTTCTACGCCGTCTCGCTAGCGAGGCCGCGTAGAACAAACCCTCCGACAAAGCAACGACAACATGAAAAAAGTGTGATCTAGTGTGCGTGATTAGGGAAATTATGGAATTTGATGTATGCCCCAGGCAGTGAAGCTGGCACAATCACGATCAATTGAGGTATCACACATGTAATATATTTCACGTTGATTGCAGAAGAACAGTTATAAAAATTTCGTTTTTTGTCGTCACAGCAAATCCGTGTAAACGCCGCCTAAATATTTTAATGCTTTCATTTGGCTTTCCGTAATTGCTTTTTTGTTCTCCATTTTTTATATTTTGGTGTTTTGGCACTCTTCCAATGCAATTTGTATTTGTTTGTTTTTATTGGAGCCACCGTTGCTTTATTAGCTAAAAATCTGCCAATTCCTGCCGTTCTATTGAAGGTGTCCTTCTATAGAAAATAGGAGGTGTGCCGGTGCCGGTATACTAGAAGAAATACGGTATCTGACTGGCACCATAAAAATGGTGCAACACACTGAAATATATGATGTATGGGTGCCCGGTACTGTGCCCACTCGAGTTTTTATATGGCAAATGAAAAATTCTCGAGATAGACAGTTGGGGGCTAAAGTAAAGTCCTATTCGAGTGCCTCAATGAGTGCTCTGCTAAATATGGTTGGCAGGCATTGGCGGGGAAGTGGCCGCACACACCAGTTGGCAACGGAACCAAACGTCAACTGGTTCCCATCCCAATTCAAAGATTGCTCGCGTTCACGATTAACAGTACGCATGATGGTACCTATACATACACGTTTTCATGCTGGCTTTGTATTTGCATTGCACATTTTCACCACAGTTTTTCAACATTTAAGCCGGAATTACAGCTCAGCGGCGTTTGACGTGAAATGATGACGTCGTAAAATTGATTACATCAAAATAGACAAAGGTACAGCATTGAAATTTCAGAATTAGATAGTTCTAGTAATTGTGTGTAATGTCCCAAAAACATTTTATCAAATAATCATTATTTAAGTAGTTATTAATTTAACATCAAAATTTTTTGGTGACATAAAATGTTTGACGTGAAATGTTGACGTAAAATGTGTAAATTTTGACGTAAAATTAATAACTTATTGAATCATAATCATTATATTAATTTTTTAGGACATTACACACAATTACTAGAACTATCAAATTCTGAAATTTCAATGTCTATGTCTATTTTGATGTAATCAATTTTACGATGTCATCATTTCACGTCAAATGATTGCATTGATCATTGCAAGCAACCGTTGACGTGAAATGTAAAGTCAGTTCCCTGACGTAAAATGATCACGAGAAATGATAAAAATTGAATTTTTCAATTCGCTCTAGTTGTGGCTGATAACACTCAGTATTGGACACGATTAAGGTATTGATTCATATGTTATCCTTAGAAAATTGTAGACCCGTAGCATGATCCACACTCGTGTAATTTATTTTACGTCGTCATTTCACGCCGAATCGACGCTGAGCTCTAATTCCGGCTTTACAACTTCATTTGCAACACGATTCATCACTGTTCTATTTGAACATCGTTCGTCGGCTCATCAGCAAGCTTTAAATTGGGATTTGAACCAGTTGACATTTAGTGTCGTTGTCAACTAGTGTGCAGGGTCATTGTCCTAACTTAATTTGCTTTTTTTGGGTTTATTTTTACTGTAGTGACTGGCCGCTATTTACTCTATTCAGATGTAATACGGTAGATTACACAGCTAATTGTGCAGTCTGTGAACTGTAATAGCTTTTTAAATAAGCTCAATTTCAGTGTGTAAAGGTATGACTTGTTAAAAAATTATCCGCCTCTGCAGATTTAGTTTTGCCGCGGGAGCTGGGCGTCGCTCAAAAACTAACAGTTTCCATTTTCCCAGCTATTTTTGCCTTCTTGTCTTATACCGGAGATCTGTGTATCCTCACTTGGTGGATTTTCATTGTATTTATAAATCCATTTTTCGTGTATTGCTGTTTACTTCTCAAGTGTTATACTATGTTCGCCTGACAGATTCACAGATTGTTATATAACTTGAGTATTATTTTACATCAGCAAATTCCCAACACACTAGTTTTCAACAGAAATTTTGAAACTTTATAAATAGATCAGCTTTGAATGTAGTTGATTTGAGTTTCCAATAATGCATATAACCTTTAATCTATGTCAACTATAGCTGATGTGCACATCATTCTAATAATCACAAATACATTCAAAGTGGATTTATGAGTTTTCGAAATTTCAGTTAAAAACTAACCTAGCTGTAGGGCCAGCCAAAAATCACACTTCAACCTAGAAAATCAAAATCCACACGCAGGAAAACCTTGGGAATCCAAAAAAGGGCATTTTAAATCTCTAAAATTGCCAAAATATCCAAAAATGGTGCGCCGCAGTCAATCAGTGGTGGCAGCGCAGCAGAGGGAATCGAGACTCTCTGCCGCTGAACTCGGATCCAATATGGAACACGCGTATAAAAGGGCTGTTAATATGTCCTTCAGTAGCGCCAGGGATCACTCCCGTCTGGCGAAATTGTTTTCCTCGGTTAGACGATTTTGTGTGCATGCTGGAATGTTGCCAAATGTTGAGAAATTCTCGCTTTTTCAGGATGCTTCAAATGTACCCTCCACTGTTGCACCCACACCAAGGTTTGCCAGAAATTGTAAATTGATTTTTTTCGCACGACAATGTGTGCAAATTGTTTTTTTAGATTTTATTTTGATGCCTTTATGTTCTATATTTGAGTTCCATTCAGTTAACACAGCAAGAAATATGTGTGTGTGTGTGTGTTATACACAACAAAATGCCACGTAAATATCTTCGCAATGGCTGCTTCAGACAGATCCAGCCGACATCACACCCACTGTACACGGGTGGGCATCTTCAGTTACCGCTGGGAAAATGCGATAGATTGAGCTACGGTTGAGCTATCGGAATGAAATTTTAACACAATGGAGTAGACTCCATAGGACACCTATTCTGAAGTTTGCAACCCAAACGGCCACATTTTGGGTGAATTGTGGAACACGGTTTTTAGTGTAATTTTGTGACTTGGCGTCACCCATAGGATAAATCGAGGGTGGCATTTGAGGGGGGGGGGGGTCATCGGTCGTTGGTGTCGTCCCATTCTGTCGTACATCGGCCGATTTTGATGCCCTTTGAGTATGTTGTGGTCGCGCCTACTACCAAATTCTTTTTTTACTCGAATAGTCTCCCAGTCCCGAGATAAGGGGGGTGAAGTCACAAAATTACACTAAAAACTGTGTGTTCCACAACTCCTCCAAACTGTGGCCGTTTGGGTTGCAAACTTCAGCATAGGTGTCCTATGGAGTCTACTCTATAGTGTTAAAATTTCATTGTGATAGCTCAACTGTAGCTCAAGCTATCGCGTTTTTCCAGCGGTAACTGAAGATGCCCACCCCTGTACATCAATATTTCTTGCAGTGTACATGTAGGGAGACCTACCGTATTTCCTCGAATTACCCCCCGGGGGTTTATTTTTTCAGAGTGAAAATTTTGAGAGAAAAACGTGAAAAATGCAACAATAACCACCATTTATAAGTTTTTACAGCCTTATATAAGGATGTAGATGGTATAAACGATGTTCTAACGTAACACAGTAAGTGTTTTGAACGTCTGTTATGCATTTCCCGGACCACAAATCCATAGTGCCCATTTTGAGGGGGGGGGTATTTCAAGGGGGGGGGGGATTTCTAGGAAATACGGTAATTAGCCCCAAGCCCAAGTGTACCGGCACTCGAAGGCGGTCGTACGACGAGGACATCAACCAGGAGTACTACTGGCTGGTGCGCAAGTTCGCGTCGCAGCTGCGCTCGCCCTACCAGACCCCTCCCAGGTCGTGGGACGCGCTCAGCTACAACCACTGGCACGACGGCCACATCCACACAGAGTGGTACCCCTGGCCGCTGGACGTCAAGCCCTGGCAGGACCACCCCAGGGGCTACAAGGCCGCCGCCAGGTGCCAGTCCCAAGCCCTGTAAAGTGTAAAGTAAAGTGTCAAATGTAAAGTCAAATGCAAAGTAAACTGTCAATTGTCATGCAAAGTTCAGTATAAAAATCTTTTCTTTTTTGTTTTGATTGACACTTGACTTTGGATTAGACTTTACATTTGACACTTTACTTTACACTTTACAGGGCTTGGGACTGCCCCCAGGAGGCACTCGCTCCACATGGGCCACTGATGCCCTGATGCGATTTGGGGTTGCGCTTACTTGAGGGTTGTTGGCTGTGTTCCGTTCTGAGTGCTGGTGGAAAATTGGCTTTGTAATTGGACATTTCGAAATTGGAAAGTAGTAAGGAAGCATTGCATGTTTTGAAAATGCCTCAATATCAGAAAATGACAAGGGATCATTATTTTAGATGTGATTTGCACCACAAAATGCCCATAAAACATGAAAACACAACAAAAAATGCCAAAAATCGCTGCTTTTCTATCACATCGTTGCATGTTTGACGAAATTTTTAGTAATACATTTGACATTTGCTAATACTAATTATCCTAAATCCTGTTTTCCATCATGTTTGGTGCAAACTTAAATTTGCTTGTTTTCACTTATTTGTAAATTACAGGGTTGTGTTCTGTTTGGTGAAGCGAATTTACACAAAAAAGCTTTGATTTGCACTGATCAATGTATTGTGTTTCAACAGCATTACCTGTCAGTGGGATTGATCCTATCCTAAATATGTACATTCTTAGGTGTTTCAACTTGTATGATTTCTTTTGGCAACTGTGTTGATGTTTTTGTGTCCTTTTGTTTTGAATGTATAAAATTTTTAGGTTGGGTGTTAGATTTCATGTTAGCAGAATATTTAGTTTTCTGTTTTGGTTTCTAACATTTGTTTAATAGTTTCTATTAGTATCTCATCTAGGTATGAAAGAGCTATTTTTCCATGATCCCTTCATGTTTAAATCGATTTTTTATCATATATGCATATCAGCAATATTTACATACACTTATATTTCTCACTTCTGTTTCAATGGATAAAATGGTTAATAAAAATAACTTCCCCATTGGATATATACCTATAAACATTTATAAAGCAAATGAAATATTGATACAGAGGCAGGAGTGCTAGCAATTGAAAGTTGAATAAACTATTTGTTTTCAGTAAGCATTTACCGTATTTCCTCGAAATACCCCCCCGGGGGGTGATTGTTTCATAGTGGTCCCGAGAGGGGGGGGGGGGGTCAAACGAGGGGGGGGGGTATTTCGAGGGGGGGGGGGTTATTATTTCACAAGAAAATTTTTGAAAACCAAGTACGAAATTGTCGTCTGAAACGTACGCAGACGTCGAAAAATGATACAAAAACCGCCATTTATAAGGTTCTGTAGACTAATATTAGTATGTAGATGGTATGTACACTGTTCTAACGTGATTCCGACATTGTTTTAACGTGTGTTCTGCACTACGCAGAATACAAACTGCCATATTTGTGATGTACGTTCTCTTTACACTCAATTTGGGGGGGGTATTTCGAGGGGGGGGGGTGATTGT
>CAXIWS010000578.1:0-37531 GCA_964036195.1 Sphaerolaimus hirsutus | reverse complement strand
GCCGAATGGACCCTGTACGGTCCGAAAATTTTCTGTTTACTGAAAAAAAATTTGTCTCACCGGGGTCATTGGCCCCGACCGGGGACATTTACCACAAAGTGTTGAAAAGTACCAGCAATTTTTGTGTGGTACCGGGGCCAAACGACCCCGATCGGGAACCAAAAATCGTTGTATACTGAAAAAATAATTTTCTCACCGGGGACGTTTGGCCCCGGTCGGGACCATTTCAATATTGCCGGGGACCGGTCCCCGGCAGGATTTCATGCACTGTAGAAAAATACAGTGATCGACAAAACTTTAAGTACAAATAAATTAATATTCACTGACCGCTCTGAGCTCAAATTTGGCATGCGTACTCACTTAACAAAGGAGTACACGCATGCCAAATTTGAGAAAAATCGAATTGATCTATTCACCCCCCAAAAAAAATTTGCATCGGCGTGCGTAACCGTCATGCAGAAATTTTGTGCATGCAACTTTGGTGTTAATTAACCTAATTAACACGCAAAGAACACATACACACAAATTATTTATTTTTGAAAAAAATTATTTTTTGCCGGGTCCCGGTCCCCGGCCGGGACCTGTGTAAATAGCCGGAATTATGTTGGGAGTGTGCCAAAACATAAAACTGAATAAAAATGGATGGAAATAACATGCAAAGCATTCAAATAGGTAGTTGTAAAATCTGAAATTGATGGTATGATATTAAAATATTGCTCTAGCTTCATTAAATATAAAGACATTTTGAACTGAGAAATATGTGAAAGAATTGGTGAAAAAATAGAATGGCAGCTTCCAATGGAACAGCACCTCTAATAGAATGGCAGGTAAAAAAGTTGATGAAAAAAAGAAAGGTGCTCTTCTATTAGAAGAAATACGTATATGGATGCAGGCACAAAAATGTGGACCCTCATTCGGTTCATGCTGCCTGGGCAAGCAGACGCATTTGACAATCAGTTGCGGCGTGTTCTAACTCCATTTGGACTGCTGTGCATACTGCTCTTTTCCATATACACCAACATGTTGCTGGTGAACCTCATCAAACCTGTGAGTGTCTGATAAAGGTGAAATGTATACCGTATTACCTCGAAATACCCCAGGGGGTTTATCATTTCGCCAGCAAAATTTGAGGGGGGGACTAATTCGAGGGGGGTCTCTTATTTCGCCAGAAATTTTCCGAAATTCCCCATACGCAGACGTAGAAAAATCAAACAATTACATACCTAGATGTATATGTGTTTATAGGCATATATAACTGTATATATAGTCGGCAGACATGATATTATACAGGTTTGGTCCACATATGTTTCCCTTCGCTGAGCGTCAATGAAATTCAACATCTTACTGAACAGCGAAGTGCGATACATCTTAAATACGGTAGAAAAACGGTGCACAGTGGGTCGTGAATATGTGAAAATGTATAGTCGACGGACATATCATTCTACAAAATTGGAAAGTTATATTTTGTTCTTGTAGAGCGAACGAGAAAGGAATTTAGTAAAAAAGAAAATATAAAGATAGTAAGAAGGAAAATAAAAATGTGCTGTTCTTTACGCAATCGTTTACTCCAATTTTTGTGCCGATAGGTGCTGCAAATTTTTGATTATACGTTTACCTACGTTTAATCTAATTCATATTTAGAAAAGTTACACGCTATCGATTCATTTTGACGAAAACTTGTTACGTTCAAAATTTTGAATTCAGAAAACGTTCCCGCTTTGTATTTATTCAGATCCAGACGACGCTTGGATGGCATCATGCCAAAAAACTCAACTACGCTTTGACGGGGGTTTGAATTAAAATTGTAACATGTTAATATACCGTATTACCTCGAATTAACCCCCCCCCCCTTGAATTAACCCCCCCCCCCCCTCGAAATACCCCCCTAAATTTCGGCTGAGGAAATAATAAACCCCCCCCTCGAAATACCCCCCCTAAAACTGAGTGTAACGTGAACGTACATGACAAATACCGCAGTTTGTGTTCTGCATTGTACAGATCACAAACTGCGGTATCTGTCATGTTTGTTCACGTTACACTCAATTTTAGGGGGGGGGGGGGGGGTATTTCGAGGCAGGGGTTAATTCGAGGTAATACGGTACGTCACAAAGGTGGCATGCAGCTGACTGTTGGTTGGTATACTGGGGCGGCATTACAGCCTACATTTTTCTGGAGGTGACACTCCATCATGACGTCATAACCGCAACGCACTGAACTGTGGCTGACTGAACCAGTTCCGAGTCGGGATGAAGTGCGTGCAGTCGAGTGGAGTGGGCAGTCGGTTCACAAGTTTTCAGTTGGCTGTCTGCCAGCCGAAGACATAAATCATATCTATTTGTAGAGTATCATGTCTGCCGAGTATACCACACATGGATTAATCCTCCTTGGATTATAAATAAATACCTCCTTGATGTAATTCATCCTCATTTACCCCTCACCTCAAAATGCCCCCCAAGCTGTAGGTCTAGTGATGGAAAAGCGCCAGAAAAAAGGGCGCCAGGCGCCAATGGCGCCATGGCGCCATTCAGAAAGTGAGCGCCAAGCGCCAAGGGCGCCACAGAAAAAGGGCGCCAGGCGCCAAGGGCGCCATGGCGCCATTCGGAAAGCGGGCGCCAGGCGCCAAGGGCGCCACGGAAAGAGGGCGCCAAGCGCCAAGGGCGCCATGGCGCCATTTGAAAAATAGGGCGCCAGGCGCCAAGGGCGCCAGGATAAATAAGTGCATACAACACAATGCGTGTGCTAAAAGTGTTTCTACAGCACCCTAGCACATGCATTCACTACTTAATTTGCGTTCTCCAGGGTGTAATGAACAAAGACAACACTAGCAACAAAAAAATTCGAGTAAAATGCACATGACAATTCAAACACAATGGATATTGTCATTTGACAACAATCCATTCACTTCAAATTGACTTTTCCAATCAATGTTTCCTCGAAATGGAAAAAAACGGAATTGCAACGATTTGAATCCGTTTATTTATGATATTGCAATTTCAATGTTCTATCATTCTCGTCTTATGATCTGTCAAACAAATCTCATGAACCGTTGTACAAAATATTGATACCCACTCACACCACTTCGTCCATTTTTAGGGCGAATTCAGATCATCCATGAATGCGTTTTTCATCTTTTTTCCATTTATACAGCACTCACCTTGAAACCCTGCTGGCGCCTTTTTGGCGCCCTTTAAAAGCAGGGCGCCAGGCGCCAAGGGCGCCACGGAAAAAGGGCGCCAAGCGCCAAGGGCGCCATGGCGCCTTTCAGAATGTGGGCGCCAGGCGCCAAGGGCGCCACAGAAAAAGGGCGCCAAGCGCCAATGGCGCCATGGCGCGGCGCCCTTTGGCGCCCTCAAATGGCGCCAGCGCCATGGCGCCATTCCATCACTATGTAGGTCTCTGACAACCTCAGATGATTTTGCTTCAAAAGTCAAAATAAATGTGTTTTAATTTTCAAATGTATGGAATATGTCAGATAAAATTGTATACCACACTGTTCTGGTTTCACTTTTACATTTGAACACAAATTTCAGATGAGCAGACCTCCGTTCAGAGATTTTCAACAACTGCTACAGATGATAAAGCTGGAGGAATTAACACTTGTACCAATGTATGAAAATGGTCACTTAGTGCTTCAGTTGGAGACAATATTTCCTTTTCTGAATGAAGTTTTTTCTAAAAAACCGCCAGTGGCCCTTCTTAGTGTAGACAAGCAAAAACGAGATGAACTTTGGTCTGGCATTGGGGTGGGAAAATCAGTTTTCGTTGCGTTAGTGATGAACAGAGTTGTTTAACAAGTTAACTTTTCTAAATTATATGTAAACATAAAGTACCATATTTCCTTAAAATACCCCCCCCCCTCGAAATACCACCTACGAAATTTGCACTCTGAACAAAATAAACCCACTGATGTAAATAAAAGTTTATTTTTTGGGGCCCCAATTTCACTCAAAAGCAGTGAAAATTGTGAAAAAATGTATACTTGCATATGAACCTCAAGAAAATTTTTAAAAAAATGTATCTGAATAAAATTTTACAAATTTATTTATGGGCAAATGCAATGTAGGTATCTACCTAGCTTCTCACCATCAAGAATATGTAATACATAACACTGCTGTTGTATAAATGTTTGTATTAATAAACATGCTGGAATAACATTCAACTGTTGGCAGCATTTTGCTGCCTGGCATAATTTTGCCAAAATGCCCCGTGGCGCCATTTTCTCTGGTGCCTTTTGCCACTTGGCGCGATATTTCCTGACGGTTTTCCATCACCTGTTTATTCCAAAACTTTTCTATCCAGTGCTATAAGCAGCAGAATTTTATATTCAAAATAATCTGCAGTATATATTTCACAGCAGCGGCAGGATAACTGAGAAAGCAAAGCCATGCATATGTAACCCACACATCGTTGATCTGCGGCACATTCCAGGTTATTTACCTTTTGTTTGATCCAGTGATCAAAGTTATTGTTATTGGTTTACCATATTTCTTAGTGTGAACTACCGTATTTCTTCTAATAGAAGGGCGCCCTTCTTTTTTCGTCAACTTTTTTACCCGCCCTTCTATTCGAGACCGCCCTTCTATTTTTGTCGCCATTCTTTCAGCCTATTTTATTCACGTTCTCCCAAAAGTTTTTCATGGTGTTACGTCACAGACAGTTATTAAAATGACGATTCATGTAGTTCATTCAATATTTCATGCTAAAACAGATCCAGATCAATGGACTAAAGCCACTCAATTACAGCGTACGCCGATATTTTTTAATATTTTTGCATTTGGCACAGTTGCAGCACTTTGTGTACCTTCTATTGGAGACCGCCCTTCTATTTATTACGTGGCCCAAATAAAGTCGATAAAGTGTACCTTCTATTGGAGACGCCCTTCTATTAGAAGAAATACGGTACCTCGAAAACACCCAGGGGCACTACCGCACACTGTAAGGTATATAGTATCAAATGTAGTGTAAAATTCCAATTAGAATCGCTCCACTCACTCTCCACTTCAATCATGGTGGCAAAACTATGAACCCCCTGGGGGGATTAAATACAGTAATCACATTGAACTGTTGATGTATTTGTATCCAAAAAAATCCTTCGATAAAGGTACATTGATGCTTGAAATTGGCTTCCCTTTCAACAAGCAGTTTGATGAAACCAGATTGAAGGAATTCAATTATGCACTTGACAGAATCAATGCGATTGCTGCAGCTATATTTCAAAACTATGAACAAGATAAGCCTAGTGATTTTTTCTGCATGAATGAGGTGAGAACCAATAAATGTTTATTCATTACCACCCAAAATATTTCAAAACTGAAAACTGGCAAATGTCAATCTAATCCCCCCATTTTGAATAAAGGGGCATGCCTAATACGCACATCTGCCCGTTACGCACATTTGCCCGTTTTATCACTTGACACTTTTTCAAGTGATGTTCAAATATGAGTGAAGTGAAAAAAGTTCACTAATGTCATTGCGCAACTTTTTTTGACTTCACTCATATCTGAAAATCACTTGAAAAAGTGTCAAGTGAAAAAAACGGGCAAATGTGCGTAAAGCGGGAATTAGAGCTCAGCGTCGATTCGACGTGAAATGATGACGTGAAATGATGTCGTGAAATTAATTACACGAGTGTGGATCATGCTGCTGCTTGCAATAGTCTGACGTGAAATGTCAAGTTGTTCCCTGACACTGTGACGTGAAATGATGATGACGTGAAATGATAAAAATTGAATTTTTCAATTCGCTCTAGTTGTGGCTGATAACACTCAGTATTGGACACGATTAAGGTATTGATTCATATATTATCCTTAGAAAATTGTAGACCCGTAGCATGATCCACACTCGTGTAATTAATTTCACGACGTCATTTCACGTCGTCATTTCACGTCGAATCGACGCTGAGCTCTAATTCCGACTTAACGGGCAGATGTGCGTCTTGGTACACCGTCCTTGAATAATACCCCCTAGGATAAATGATACAATTTGTTTACTCCAATTTAAACAAAAATTCCACGTTTTTCTGTGTTATTAATACATACTTTCCACAATGGGTTAAAAAAATTTATAAGATAATTATTAACCCCAAATACCGTATTACCTCGAATTATCCCCCCCTTGAATTAACCCCCCCTCGAAATACCCCCCCCCCCCTAAAATTCGGCTGAGGAAATAATAAACCCCCCCTCGAAATACCCCCCCTAACATTGAGTGTAAAGAGAACGTACATGACAAATACCGCAGTTTGTGGTCTGTACAATGCAGAACACACGTTAAAACTGATGATTGAGTGACGTTAGGGAAGGGTTGATGTGTATATACAGTTATATATACCTATAAAGACATATACATCTATGTAATTGTTCGATTTTTCTACGTCCGAGTATGGGGAATTTCCGAAAATTTCTGGCGAAATAATAGACCCCCCCTCGAATAAACCCCCCCCCCTCGAATTATCCCCCCCTCAAATTTTGCTGGCGAAATAATAAACCCCCTGGCGGTATTTCAAGGTAATACGGTAGTTTCCCCACCTCAAAAAATACTGACAAAAGATATTCCCCAGGGGACTTATTTGAGTAAATACACTACAGTAGACGCACAAATTCCTGTGCGCAGTAGCATCGACTAATGTTCCCCACGCGACTCCGCCCACCCGCGCCCGTCTAAAGATTTCCAAACCGCACGCGAATCTGCCCTGTCGTGCGGGCTCCTATTATTGACATTTTTCCCATACAAAATTGTGATTTTCGTAAACAAACTTGAGCGCACGTCAATTCGGAATTTGTGCGCTTGTGTCGCTAGTGTGCGTATGACTACACTAGCGACACAAGCGGGCAAAAGACAGGATGCGCACCAAAATATGTGCGTTCACTGTATATCAGTTCTCTCCCAACACTTCTCGCAGGCCCAATGCAAAACTGGACAGCAGCAACTACAAATGGAACTGAGAGATGTGCTGCCAATTTTTGCACTTCTTACTTTAGGGTTTTTAGTTGCACTGGTTGCGTGCACATGTGAATTGATTTGTGATTTTTCACTACTGGTTTACAGTAAAGTGAAGTTGTTGATAATAAAGTGTAAAGAAAGAGCGATCACGGACCAGTTTCGCTAGATGCAAAGTCAAAAATTTAAAGTTAAGACTAAAGTAAAAAGTTTCCCATAAAACCTACAATCATTGGCCTATTGTTTTTTTTCATTTTTCACTTTGCCTCTTGCGGACTGGCCCCATACGACATTATTGTTAAATTTTTATGTAAAATAAAAGCATCCTGTGTTGTAGGGCTGGGAATTTGAAAATTTTCGGTTCCAGTACTATGTTCCGGTTCTCAAGTTCAGTTCTGGTTCAGTTCTTTCGGTTCCAAAATAATTGGGTATCGGGTAATAAATGGCTGAATAACTGACAATGAGATGTATTGTAGCAAACACGGGGTTTGAAACGATGTGCTAATGCATATCCAAACCGAGCGGCCTTGTCAATCTTCTTGTTGCTTAAGCTGCGATTAGAGCTCAGCGTAAAATGATGATGTAAAATGATGTCGTAAAATTAATTTAAATGAGTGTGGATGATGCTACCGGTCTCCAACTTTTTATGGATAATATATGTATCAATACCTTAATTGTGACTAGGGTGTCAAATTTCCGTTTCCGTTTTCCGTTTCCGCCTTTCCGCAGGAAAATTTTTTACCTTTCCGTTTTCCTTTTTCCGGCAGCCGAAAATTTTTTACCTTTCCGTTTTCCGTTTTCCGGCAGCTGAAAAATTTTTACCTTTCCGTTTTCCGGCAGCTGAAATTTTTTTACCTTTCCGTTTCCGTTTTTCTGGCCCATTTTTCCGTTTTCCGGCTGAAAAATTTTTACCTTTCCGTTTCCGTTTTACCAGGCCATTTTTCCATTTTCTGGCTCAATTTTCAGTTTTCTGGCATTTTTCCATTGTTTTTCCAATCTGTATTTATCTTCAATTGGCTCATCCCATTGTGTTGTTTTTGTCTCTTGGAGCAGCATTGACAACTGGGATTTCAGGGTCAGTGAAACAGGTGCTGTGAACCCAATATGCTGACACCAATAATTTATTCAAGTTTCGTCTGGTTGGTGTTGTGATCCTGTCAATTTGCAATTTTGGTGTTGATATTGCCAGCATGTCTGTTCAGTGATTTTATTTCATGCCCATTACTGTGACAATTTTATTCACCTTTGGACTCCTGTTGTTTTCTGCTATTTCATTCATGACTGATCTGGAGTTTGACAGCCATTCCCTCATGTTCATATTTACAACATTGGTTAAATAAAGCTTTGACTTTGTAATATAGTTCTAAAGCTTCAACTTCATTCGTGACACTCATGCTGAAGTTATCGACGTAAATGTTGTTTTTTATCATTGCCAACTGGTTTCGTTCCCCTTCATTTTATTCATATTCATTCATGTTGTTTATTGTCACATTTAAATGGTATTTTATGACTGCTCCCAAAATTGCTGGGCTGCAGACAAGTCCAAACAGTACATGTTTAAAACAAAGTACTATTAAGTTATTTTCAGTTACTGGTTTTGAGGCATCTTTCAGCCAGAAAAATTGTGTGTAGTCTCTAGCTTGGTCATGCAATCCTATTTGCAAAAATGTCTTTTCAATATCGGCAATTAATGCTAGATTGCCTGCCCTGAACCTCAGGAGTAAGCCCAGTGCTAATGGTTAGGGTTCAAACGGGATCCCGATCCCGATCCCGGATCCCGTGAAATTCCGGGATTTACCAGTCCCGATCCCGATCCCGATCCCGAAACCCCAATCCCGATCCCGATCCCGAAATCTCAAAAATACCAATCCCGATCCCGATCCCAAAAATTTTCAAATCCCAATCCCGATCCCGAGAAACTCCCAAGTCCGGGATCCCGATCCCGGAAAAATTAGTGGAAATTATAAAAAGTGAAATAATGACGTTTTTGCATGCAAAAAAGTGGATGCAAACCCCCAGCGTCAATTTTATGCCACTTTTCTGGCATCCAACAGTGTTTTGAGACCTTTATGAACAACTGTGAATGCCAGAAAAATGGCCGAAATCTCTATCCCTAGAACCCAATCCCGATCCCGGAAAAATGCCTATCCCAATCCCGATCCCGATCCCGTGACCCCAATCCCGGCCAATCCCAATCCCGATCCCGATCCCGAAATCTCAAAAAACCAATCCCGATCCCGATCCCGATCCCGAAACCCCAATCCCGATCCCGATCTCGATCCTGAAATCTCAAAAAGTGAATCCGATCCCGATCCCGATCCCGAAAAGTCAATCCCGTTTGAACCCTACTAATGGTGTTGTAATTGGTCCTCTAAAAAGGCACTCAATGAAACTGGGCTTACCTGCCAACCCATCGTACACAATTCTGCATGATGTCGATTTGCCCGGCGTGATTACTGGCTGGTGTGGCAGGTAATGAAACCCCTTGTTGTCTGTTTTGTCGTCACAGATCTCAATTATTCCCTTTTCTAGTTGGTCGTCCAAAACTTTCCGGTATTGTTCGAATAAGTTTGGATCTTTGTTGAATCTTCTTATCAGTGATTTAAACTGCACCAAGGCTTCTGCTTTTCCTGTGGGCAGGTCACTGATACTCTACGGCCAGTCAATATAGTATTGTTTGTTGTTGTTGTTGAATTTTATGCTATTTATTATCATCTCCTCTGCAATGTTGTCATCAATTGCATAGGGGTCATCAGTGATTCCCACTGCTTCTAGACTGTGAAATTGTCGTAGTGTTTCCTTTCCTATGGCCACTATGGCTACTTTTTGATGATTTTTTGTTGGTTCAGTTAAGCTTGAACTACAAGTGAAGTTACAGGCATGATCCATAGTTGCAGAATGTACAGCTACCACAATCAAAGCCAAACAGGCAAACCTGCATGCAGGTTTTCCTTCTGCAAATTAGTCTATTACCATGCTAATTTCACTTTATTTTTTCCGTTTCCGTGAAAATTTTGCTTTCCGTTTTCCGTTTTCCGGCATTTCATTTTTCCGTTTTCCGTTTTCCGGCCGACAATTTTTTTTTACCTTTCCGTTTTCCGTTTTCCGCTGAGTGAAATTTTTTTACCTTTCCGTTTTCCGTTTTCCGGCAGAAATTTTTTTTTACCTTTCCGTTTTCTGTTTTCCGTAAAGTGAAAAAATTTTACCTTTCCGTTTTCCGTTTTCCGTAAAAAAAATTTTTTGACACCCTAATTGTGACCGATACTGAGTGTTATCAGCGACATCTGGAGCTAATTGCAAAATTCAATTTTTTCATTTTACGTCATCATTTTACGTCAGGGAACAAATTTTACATTTCATGTCAATGATTGCATGCAACCATTGATGTAAAATTTAAAATTAGTTCCCTGATGTAAAATGATGACGTAAAATCAAAAAAATTTAATTTTGCAATTTGCTCCAGCTGTGGCTGATAACACTCAGTATCGGTCAAAATTAAGGTATTGATATTTACATACAGGATGCCGCAATTTAGACCTGCGCTCTAGATTTTGAATAACTTGTCACTGGGTGGTCGGATTTATGTCAAATTACATCATCCACACTCATTTGAATTCATTTTACGACGTCATTTTATGTCATCATTTCACACTGAGCTCTAAACTCGGCTTTAGGGCAAAATAAGGGCACATAAAAATGGATCTATGACAGAAATCATCACTTAGGTTTTACAACTTATTCACTCGGTCTTAACGTCCTCGGAATGTTTTGAATGAGACAGTAATGTATTACTGTTGTTTTTGATTCCAATGGACTAAAAAACCCACAAATGTAGACAGGTACCACAACAAAGACAGTAATGATTTATCACAGTATCACTTTCCTACTGATTACTCAATAACACTTGAAAAATCATGCTCATAAAAAATTGAAACAAAATACAAACATGGGCAGAAATCATCAATTAGCATGAAGTTACTACAATTTGACAATGTAGTATGTATTTTATCTCCAAAAGTCAGCTAGATGGGGGTACACATGCAGTCCTAGCATGTGCCACATAACTTCTTGCATAAGTTCTGCACATTGGGATCATGCTTGCAGTTGGACTTGTACCTAGGAGCACACCATTTTGCCTCATCCTTGCAGCCACCTGCCCAAAGATAGGGATCAAAATTGTGCATTAGGTCCAAACTCATGTGCTTACAAATGCACAAATGTAATTGCACAAAATTTGTCAAATTACATGATGAATATGGCAATAAAATAGTTCTGCTACTGTTTGGGGTACTATTCACAACCTGCTTGTTTCATATTCTTTACCACTATCTACATTTTTTGAGATTTTTAGATTATGCCAAATTTTGCAAATTACAGACTTACAGATTTTTGGTATTCTGAAAAAGGGCACAAAATATATATATGGTAGATAGTTTATCATGATGTCTATTGGCAGCACCTTGGTTGTTGTTGGAATCTTGCTGGCCCTGGGTGCCTTGGTTGTTGGAACCTTGCTGGCCCTGGGTGCCTTGGTTGTTGGAACCTTGCTGGCCCTGGGTGCTTTGATTTTTGTTGGAACCTTGCCGGTTTTGGTTGTTTCGGTTTCTTTGTGATGTGCATTGGCTGAATGCCTGTTGAAATGTGATGTGCCACATTCTGCTTACCTAGTTTAAATTTTAGCTGACAAAAAGGTATGGAAATGCATACTGCTGCTTACCAGTATTACCAGAACAAGTGAGATACACCACAGTTTCATGTTTCCAAGTGCTGAGCAGATATTCTGGATATAGATATTTTTTGCATGTGAATGGTGGAACAGTGCATTATAAAGGACAGAACTGCAGACCAGATGTTCGAATAATTATCAGTTTGTGGAACCAATGAAACAACCTGCAATGTGTATGTGAAATTTTTATGTAAAATACCTGGTAAATCCATACTGAAAATTTTCGCTGCCATTTAAAAAAGGGTAACAATGCTAACATTTTATACACTGTATATCCTTGAATAAGACCCCCCCTTGAATAACTCCCCTCCCCTGTTGGCTAGGTGAGGCAAAAATAACTCCTCTCCTTGAATGACTCCACCCTCTTGAATACCCCCCCCCCTCTGGGTATTTGGTATTTATGTGTATCCACAATGTGTATTTGAATGATTCAGATGCCGATGAACAAAATTTTTTAGCAAGAATACCTGGTTTTGTTTCGTGTTTAACTGTGAATACCGTATATTCTCGAATAAGGCCCCATGGAGTTATTTTTTCGTCAAGTTTTTGAGGGGGGACTTATTCAAGGGGGACGAGTTATTCAAGGGAGGGAGTAATTTTTTCCTCAGAAACTTGGACTGAATTCATTGTAAATATGAATGCATTCTGTCAACTCACATAATCCATGTATTTAACAGTCCAACAACAACAAAAAGGTGTTTTTACACTGCGTATACTCGGCGGACACAATACTCTACAAAACAGATAGGAGTTACGTACCGTTTTTATCAAAGTCAAATATATATGTCAAACGGAAAACTTTAAGGACCGATTTTTCACAAAAGAATCAAGAAAATAATAGATTTGCCTGTATGCCGGCCATCGCTACTATTTTCAAGTAAATATGTCGCGTTTCCGGAGCCACAAATATTCCTATTTATCTTCAGCGGAACTTATTTCAGCCTGCGGCGAAACGTTTCGTATGTTGCCTTTAGATTCAGGAAATATTTCGTGCGTTTCGTCTGAACGAGTTCTAGCGCGGCCGAATTTTCCATGACACATACCTATTTTTTTTGTATTTCACCCGGGAACGAGTTGGACAGCGGCTAAAATTTATGACGTATCACACCGCGGGAGTGTTTCCTCGGGAAAAATGTACAGCATAAAGTAACCCGAGTATACATGTCATGTATCTGCTGTCGCTGTCATACGTTAACATTCTTTTGTATATTCATCGATCATTTTTGTAAATTTTAAAGCATATTTTTCACCCAGAGGGGGCTTTATTTAAGAGGGGGAGTATTTGAGGGGGGGGTTTCTTCGTGTTTTTTGAGTGTTTTTGAGTGGGGGGGGGGTTATTCAAGGGGAGGAGTTATTCGAGGGGGGTCTTATTCGAGGATATACCGTACCTGGATTACATGAGTTGATGCAATGCATTCACATATGAATAAAGTGAAATTTGCGAGGAAAAAATCACTCCTCCCCTTGAATAACACCCACCTTGAAAAACTCCCCCTCCAAAATAATAATTACCCCGGGGTATTATTCGAGGATATACGGTAATAACATTTTTACTGGTTTGTTGGAACTCTCGCCATCCATCTTAAGATTGACGTTTTCTACAAATTTATGTGCATACCAATTTATTCTGCACTCTGCTTCTGCGGCGCAATGCAAAAAAAATAAATGTGATATTTAAATCCAACAATATCATTTGATTAATAGCATTTTTAGTGTGAAAATTGTTATTCAAAACATCCTATTAATAGCGATTTATTATTGTTTTCAATAAAATATTCAGCATTCAGGAGCAGGGGCTTGCCTGAATTACTTTTCGCAATACAGTACCCGCACAACTGGAGACAGGGCATCTGCAGTGAAGAGTGCAATCGCCGTAGTAGTCGCCTGTAGTAGTCGCCGACACCCCTCTGTTGGTGTATAGTAGGGGGGGGGGGGGTTGCGCTACATTCACCCAAAATTCAGACTTCCATACTCCCCCACAGCTGGAGATATGGCACTCGAAAAATAAGAAATTGGTGCCGAACTTGAGTTGTAAGCACTTTATTTACAGGTTTCGCTCTGCGTAATATTTATACGGGATAGAATGGCTGACCGCAAAGTATGCGTCTAAAATTACTTGTGTTTTAATCGATAATGCACGAGCAGGATACTTGTGCACGCACTTAACGGTAACGATGGCAAAAAAACTTCGAAAATTTGAAAATGTTTTCGAATTTTTTTCGGAATTTTCGCATTTTTAATTCACCTCTGGAAAAAACACTTAAAAATCGTTTTTTATAAACGATTCAAAAATTCAAAAATTCGAAAATACTTTTAGAATTTTTTATGGAATTCAACACCACAATGCACATTCCTAAGCTCAATGTGCGAAATCAATGGACAATTTATAATGAAGATGTGGAAACTGGTCCACATTAGTGCTTTGAACATTTTAATGTAACATTACAGTGAAAATAATTTAAAAAAGTGATCCAAACTATTTTGGGGAAAAATTCGAAAATTCATTTTAGAAAAAACACTTAAAAATTTAAACACTTTTTCTGGGGGGTTTGCCATCGTTACTTAATGGTGACTTTATAATTTATCATGTTTTCCCATGGCTCCACAGTCATTGTATGGCATCTTAAATAAGACTCAACAAATGTAAAGAAAAGTAAAAATTGAATCCAACTTTATTGTTGTTGTAGTGTATTTTTGCTACCTTTTGATGATTTTTTGTTGGTTCAGTTAAGCTTGAACTACAAGTGAAGTTACTGGCATGATCCATAGTTGCAGAATGTATCGGGTGGCCCACGTCAGGCGCACGGTTTCAATTGGCTCCCAACACGTCAATTTTGAATGAAAACTGCTCAAATTTTGTGTGTCAGTAGAAAAATGTACCCCATTTGTTGTGTTAAGTGCACGGTTCCACATAACAAAAATTCATGTCGGAACGTGAAACACAGTTTTGTACGTGTTTGAACTGTCGAACGAGCTTCAATTGTCTACCAAATCACCAATTCTTCAAAAAATAGCCCAAATTTGGCATGGCAGTAGATAAAAGTTTCCCTATTTAGTATGTTAAGCGCACACATTCATATCACCAGATTTGTCACATTTATCACATCATATGCAAAAAACGTGACACCATAGGACCACCTAAATTGGGACTGTTTTCAACATGTGAATATGAAACTGTGCTTCACGTTCAACACCAAATCTTGTGATATGAAACCGTGCATTTAACATAACAAATGGGGTACATTTATCTACCCTCATACCAAATTTCAGTTATTTCCATCCTAATTTGACGTGTTGGGAGCCAATTGAAACCGTGCGGCTGACGTGGGCCACCCTGTACATATACCACAATCAAAGCCAAACAGGCGAACCTGCATGCAAATTTGTCCATTTCAGTGCAAATTTCACTTTATTTTTTCCGTTTCTGTGAAAATTTGGCTTTCCGTTTTCAGTTTTCCGGCATTCCATTTTTCCGTTTTCCGTTTTCCAGCGGATAATTTTTTTTTACCTTTTCATTTTCCGTTTTCTGCTGAGTGAAATTTTTTTACCTTTCCGTTTTCCAGCAGAAAATTTTTTTTACCTTTCCGTTTTCTGTAAAGTGAAAAATTTTTACCTTTCTGTAAAAAAATTTTTTTGACACCCTAGTTGTGATGCAAAAACAGTGGTCTTCTCATTAAAAATTACTTTGTGCATGTTCAGGGGGTACCAGAACACCTTGGAAGATGTGCTGAAAAATGTAACCAGTCATGTAAAATGTAAAATTCAATTTGTTAACTGGACATTTGGGGTTTTTGATGACATTTTACTTTACTGTTTACTCATCACATGAAATTTTACAGGGACTGTGATTGATACCATAAAAACATCACTGTACCAACACGCCTATGATTCAAATGTTGGAGAAAGCACCACAAAAATCGACAACTTGTCCACATGGGGCCAGTTCCGCAAATTGAGAAGTCAGAAGTGAAATGGCAAATGCGAAGTGAAATGAGAAGTGAATTGAGAAGGAAATTGGCAAAAGCGAAGGGAATCACTTTTTATTTTTACTACACTTTTGCCATTTCACTTTGCTTTTGCCAATTTTCTTCTCAATTCACTTCACATTTGCCACTTCACTTCTCACTTCTCAATTTGCGGAACTGACACATGGTCAACAGAATCAAAAGCAGGGGTCTTCAATAGGGGAGCTGGGTGTAGCCCCCAAATCGGCCAGCAATCTGTTGATCTATCACTGTTGATCCATATTGCTTTCTATCGAGACAAAATTACTGGAGACCCCTGATCAAATGCACATTCCTTATTTTGTTCAGTCGATTACAGCAGTATTCCTCAAATCCTCAAATCCAAGGAAAAAACTCAAAAAAATTTTTATGTGTTTCCGTGTTCTCCAATCAAAAACTCAATTGAGTTTTGAGTTTTTTGAAATTATTGATTTTCTGTGTTTCTGTGTAAAGCCAAGAAAAAGCCACAGAAAAAGGGCGCCACGGAAAGAGGGCGCCATGGCGCCATTTGAAAATTAGGGCGCCAGGCGCCAAGGGCGCCAGGATAAATAAGTGTGTATGATACCCTGCGTGTGCTAAAAATGGTTCTCCAACACCATATTTCACACAATCACTTCTTTAATTATGTTCTCTAGCATGTAATCAACAAAAACGAAACTAGCAACAAAATTTTTGCATAAAATCATATTTACTCACGCGTGAATTTTAATTCAAACGCAATGAAAATTGTCGCAAAGCATTCACCTCAAATAGATTTTTGCAATGGATGTTTTTTGAAGTGGATAAAATCGGAATTAAAACGATTTGAATCCGTTGATTGACGAGTTTGTAGGTTACACGGCCCATCATTCCAGCCGAAGTGTCTGGAAAACCATTGGACGAACGATTTCAATCCACTGGCACCACGTGTATTTTTCCAGCGAATTTCGATTATCCACGGACGCGCTTTTTTCTTTTTTTATCGTTTTCGCAGCGCTCACCTTGAAATCCTGCTGGCGCCATTTTGGCGCCCATTTAAAGCAGGGCGTTAGGCGCCAAGGGCGCCACGGAAAAAGGGCGCCAAGCGCCAAGGGCGCCATGGCGCCTTTCAGAAAGTGGGCGCCAGGCGCCAAGGGCGCCACAGAAAAAGGGCGCCAAGCGCCAATGGCGCCATGGCGCGGCGCCCTTTGGCGCCCTCAAAAGGCGCCAGCGCCATGGCGCCATTCCATCACTACATGAAGTCATGTTTTTGGTATGCAATTTCGTTCACTCTTTTTTGTGGTTTTATGCTTTTTCAAAAGCGTAAAACTGAACCATATGAAAAGTTTTTACGCTTTAAGTACCTGGGTATTTTGGCCAGGCAATCATAAAAAGCGTATGGGTATTTTATGAAAGCGTAAGCGTAAGTATAAATACCCATTTACCCAGGTATTTCGGGTAAGCGTAAATATGCTTTTGCAACTCTGCGGCATACCTCCAATAGAACAGCAGGTTTTGGCGAGTTTTTGCACTCACGAAAACAATAGAACGGCAGCCTCCAATTGAAAATCATGCCATGTTGTGGTGCCTAAGATGTAGCCATTGTAATGGCATGAATCTGTTTTTGTAAAATTTGTGTGTGGTAAGCAAGCCCCCACCATTCACCATTAAGCCGGAAGTACAGCTCAGCAGTGTTTGACGTGAAATGATGACGTCATAAAATTGATTACATCAAAATAGACATAGGTACAGCGTTGAAATTTCAGAATTTGATAGTTCTAGTAATTGTGTGTAATGTCCTAAAAAAAATTAAGAAAAAAATTAGTATTTCATAAGTTATTAATTTTACGTCAAAATTTACACATTCTACGTTAACATTTCACGTCAAACATTTTATGTCACCAAAAAATTTTGACTTTAAATTAATAACTACTTAAAAAACGATTATTTGGTAAATTTTTTTGGGACATTACACACAATTACTAGAACTATCTAATTCTGAAATTTCAATGCTGTACCTTTGTCTATTTTAATGTAATCAATTTTACGATGTAATCATTTCACGTCAAACGCCACTGAGCTGTAATTCCGGCTTTACAGTGGGTAAACAAATACTCCTTTTCAAAAATACCTGATAAATCCCAGGTTGTAGCTGATCATCTTTATATCATAAGTGCCCCATCTTTGCTGACTATAAAAAATACTTGTTTCTGACAAGGGAAGTTGCTTTCCAACCATGGACTTTACATGTAATTTGCTGGGTGGTTTTTTCAATGGTTTTTCTAAAAAAAACATTGTGTTTTATTATAAAAACCAGATAATTAAAATAAATTGTATTTCCATCACAAAACTGGTTTTATTTTTGCAACTTCATTTGTGGCAACATCAAGAAACTGAACATGTAAGTGATATTTTCACCTTTATTTTGATAGTAAGATAAACGGTTGGCATTTAGACTTCAATAAGTGTGTGTGAAAACTTTGGTAGAGAGACCAGTATCTAAAATTTCTGCTAGGCTCATACCGGAAAGTAACCAACTCGCCATCCAACTCGACTCGAGCGAGACTCGAATTTTTTTGCCTGACTCGACTTGACTTTTCACTGACTCGCCCAACTCGACTCGCCGACTAGACCGGAAAAATTTTTAGGGTTGCGAAAAAATCGAGTTTCGAGCCCTACATTTCAGATTACTTTTGACAATTTGCATGACATATGACACTTTACAGGGTCTGGGAGTGGCACCTGGAGTTAGGACCCGCAGGCGTTATGCATGGCAATACAAAAAAGCCACCAAAAGAACCAAAATAGCAAATCAGTGAGTGCACGTCGACATGTGCTTACAAGCTCACGGAAATTGAAATCATCGGGATATAGTAACAGTCATTTTGATGAACCAGCCACCGCCCAGAAAACCCCCCAGACATAACCACCGGCCAATTCCCGGACAATCCGCACGAGTGTCACCTAAGTCATAAAAAAAAGAAAATAAAAAGAAAAGATTTCTTACCCTACACAAAAAAGGCAAAACCGAGAAAATGCCGGCCGCGACGTCCCTATACCGGGGCATTTTGCGTCGTTTCAGCACCACGCTTGTTGTGGCTTGCGTGGGCGCATTTTTCTTCGAATATGGCTACAACCGGGGCACCGACCGACTCTGGGATTACATCAATGAGGGGGTATGTTTTGCCCTGCCCAAAAACTTTTTGCCTCCGTGATAGATACCAAGATAGCTGGCGGATAAGGGGGGGGGGAAACCCCCATACTAAACCCCTGAATATGTATTTTTTCTGAGCTCGATATTGGGGTTTTGAAAAATTTCCTGATCAGGATTTTGAGATTTCGGTATTGGGTTTTCAGGATCGGGACTTAAATAACCCTGCAAATCAGCGGGATCCCGTTTGAAACCTAGGGTCAGCCATTTGGCGCCACACACACTGGATGTCAACTCGATTTTAGTTCAATTTAGGTTGCACGACAATTTCCAAGTGCACGTGCGGCAAAGTCGAGGAGGAATTTTTATTGCCATGTGCATTTGAAGGGTGTGCTTCTAAAAGTACCGATCTACAAAAAATCGATTTTGAGATAATCGCAATTGAAAGTTTGGAGTATGCAATACCCATACATGGGTATTGGGTATTTCGGCCATATTGTTGGGTATCCACATGCATGAGTATAATCATTGTTTATACACATAACACCAGCTATATAACATTTAGTGAATTGTATTTTTTGTAGTACAGTACATTTAAAAGGAACAAATTGGTAATAGCATGTAGATCGGTACCTTTTAAAGCACACAATCAGATAGATGTAGATCGGTACTTTAGTAAAAAGCACAAATCGATTTTTTGCTGCTAATGATGCCGAGCTGATATCGGTACTTTTAGAAGCACAAAAAATCTTGTGCAGATCGGTACATTTAGAAGTACAATTTTTAAAAATGTGGGTAGATTGGTACATTTAAAAATACAAAAGCTGAAAAAGCTTGTAGATCAGTACTTTTAAAATTTCAAATACTGTATTTTGCGATTTTTTTTGCTTTTTTCGACCCCCGTATCTCAAAATTGAATTTCGCACCCCCCACATAGATTTTTTTGAAGCGCATTTTTATGGGGACCCCAAAAATGGTCCTAACTCAAATTTAAAAAATTTGTAGATCGGTACTTTTAGAAGCACACCCTTCATTTGGACATGGGTTCGCAGCCCATAAACTAAAAATTTATAAAAAGCCATAGGCTCAGTTGACATCCGGATGTCAACTGGTCCAACAGTTATTCATAAATTTTTAGTTTATGGGCAGCAAAATTATGTTCAAATGCACATGGCAATATAAATTTCTCTTCAACTTTGCCGCACATTCACTTTAAAATTGTCCTGCAAGCTAAATTGAACTAAAATCGAGTTGACACCGAAACAGTTGACATCCAGTGTGTGTGGCACCTTTATGACGTTTCACATGTTTTCACAACCATTTTTCTCGCAGAAACAATGGCCAGACGTGAAGAAACGCCTCGAGCTGGAATGATCTTATTTTGATCATTATCTCATTGGCATAGGATTGTGTTTATTTGTGGTCTATTTGTCTACATTTTTATGAAAGTGAGCTCAAGCAGTGGCAATTTTTCAACGTACCGACTAGATTAGCTATTTATGATAAAAATGTTGTAGTGACGTCATTGGTGTATACGTAAAGAATAATGCTACAATGAAGCGTCATTCATGCGTTAAAAACTCACATTTGCATACACTAAATATTGTTAAGAGGCGCGCAAGCTCAGTGGGTAATTTGCACCAGGAATTTAAAAGCAATTTGAGACACCAGGTGCTGCAAGTGGAAAAGTTACGAGTAAAGAGTTTAGTAAAATTATAAATGATAAGTTAACAGTTGAGTGAAATTTTTCGTCAGTTTACTCAACTCTAGGGATGGCCAGCGCTTTTTTTAAAAAAACGCCGCTTTTTTAAGCGCAAGGGCCCCAGCGCTTTTCTTTAAAAAAGAGCGCTGGCAAATTTTTTTGTACCTATGCACTAGGTATTTTGTAATTTTTTGGCGCGCAAGCGCGCAATTTCACCATTACATTACCACTGGTGGTTGTTTTCATTGGTTTTGTGTATTTTTAGTGTCATTCTTGCATGCTATCATATAATAATAAGCTGTGATATGTAAGTGTAGTAAAAAATATCCAGCCAATGTGGTTCCACATATTTACTTCTACAGTAGGAAACGCCAGTCTCAATGTATTAGCCTTCTTTTATAACTTTATTTAAGCACTATTTCATGCCTAACTTCATTTGAACTCACGAACATTTGACAAATAGCAATTTACATAACGAGTCAACATAAAAAGTGGCTTTTTTTGCATAAAACCCCACCTATATTACTATCCCATGTAGGGTTGGCCGATGTTTTTTTAAACGTTTTTTAAAAAAAACAACGTTTTTTAATAAAAAAAACGTTTTTGTTTTTTAAAAAAACATGACGTCCGAAATGTTGTTTTTTTTTAAAAAACATCGGCCAAAATTTTTAGTACTAAGCACTAGGTATTTTGCAAAATTTTTGCGCGCAAGCGCGCAATTTCACACACAAATTGACATTGGTGGTGGTTTTCATTGGTTTTGTTGCATTTTTAGTATCAAAACATCCATTTCTATGTGCTACCATGGGTGAATAAGCCGACATATGTTGCTGTAATATATAATATTGAGGTAATGTGCTTCCATGTACCTCCACAGTGTGTAACTTCACTCCCAAAGTAACAACCTCCTTTCTAACCTTGTTTGATCACCATTCCGTGCCAAACTTTACCTGAAGTCACGAACATTCGACTATAAGGCGATATACGAACGATATGTCGACAAAAAATGGATATTTTTGACACAAATCACCACTTATAATGCTATCCCATGGCTCCACAGCCATTATATGGTCATATTTAACATCACAGAGTATTGCCAGTGTCTGATATACCTATATATGTTGACACTAGGTCATATCTGGGAGCTTTTAAAATAAAAAAACGTTTTTAAAAAACAACTTTTTATTAAAAAAAACGTTTTTAAAAAAAAACATCGAGTTGAAAAAAACGTTGTTTTTTTCAACCCTAATCCCATGGCTCCACAGCCATTCTATGACTACATATCATCACAAATACTGCCACTTGTTTGACTTAGAACCATATTTGGGAGCTTTCTAGGAAATGTCTTGACATTTTTTGAAAAAAAGCGCTTTTTCCATCCCTACTCAACTCTTAACTTGCCGTTTGTTATTTTACTCAACTCTTTAACTTTTAACTCTTAACTTGTCCGCTTGCGGAACTGGCTCCAAAAACAAAGATTTCATGGCGTTTACACACACGTTTGCATGCACGCGCAAATACAGATCATCCAAATTGAGATTGGTGAATTATCAATGGGAAACAATTTACTTCGCATCACCACATCTACTCACTGAGATTGCACGCTGGTTGGCGCACCGCACACTCAAAAATGGCAAGGGCTGTTTGAACGTTTTTTTTTGCAAGATTGGAATTTAAAGGTGGGGTGCAATTCAAAATCGCTTCGACCTACCCAAATTTCAGTCTTGTCGTAAAAAAATCGTCTGAACCCACTTTAGAATTCCGCCCGGGCGTAAATGACAATAATGAATAAATAACTAATACAAATTTGAGTGTGCGGTGCGCCGTCAAGTTATCAAAGCAAAAGAAAAAGTAAAGATCGCAATTCCTATGTCAGTATCAGAACATTGAGCATCGATGCGCGCAAATTCCAATAGTTGGCATCATGCCAGATAAGCGTACTGATCGTGCACGTCCGTCCTCTGCAGATACTGTTTATCAATCAATGCTTCCACTGTGCGCTTGACAGCCGTCACGTCGGGGGCAAAGCGACCCGCGGCCACTCTGCGAATTATAATACGCATTGAAATAATGGTGCAACACACGCGGTCAACTGGTTTCCATGTCAATTCGTATTTTAGTTGACGGATCACGGGCAATTTGCCAGTGCACGGGCACCAATGTCGAAAAGGAATTGATACTGATATGTAGATTTGAACATCATTCCGCCCGGCGCGCGACCCATCGACTTGGTTCAGACGGGATTGACGTTTCGGGAAGCGGATTGCTATTTTCGGGATTGGTGTCACGGAATCGGGATTGGTTCTAGGGTTCAAACGGGATCCCGATCCCGGATCCCGTGAAATTCCGGGATTTAGCAGTCCCGATCCCGAAACTTTTCAAATCCCGAGAAACTCCAAAGTCCGGGATCCCGATCCCGGAGAAATTAGTGGAAATCATCAAAAGTGAAAAAACGACGTTTTTGCATGCAAAAATGTGAACGCAAACCCCCAGCGTTGCTTTTATGCCACGTTTCTGGCATCCAACAGTGTTTTTAGACCTTTATGAACAACTGTGGATGCCAAAACATTGGCCAAAATCTCTATCCCAAGACCCCAATCCCGATCCCGAAAAAATGCCAATCCCGATCCTGTGACCCCAATCCCGGCCAATCCTGATCCCGAAATCGCAAAAAAACAATCCCGATCCCGAAAAGTCAATCCCGGTTGAACCCTAATTGGTTCTATGTTTTAAGAGGTTCAAAATGTGGGCATTTCCGAAGTATAGAAGGAAGACAAATCGCTAGAGGCTGAACAAAGTAGATGAAAAATGGCTCAAAATCGGTATAAAATCAAAGTCCCAGTCCCGAAAACGCAACCCCGTTTGAACACTAATATTGGCCAAAAAACGCGCCGCTCGCATGAAAGAAAAAAGCAACAAAACAATTTATCATTGCGTTATTTACCTGAGCACCTCCTCCATGAGCGCATTATGTGTCATCACCTTGCGAGTTTTCATTATGCGAACAATAGTGCACTCCAGAAAATGCTTTCGATCCTGTTGCACGGTGCACACCACCGATTCAGATTCCTGGCATGGGCAAAAATTCCTTTTATGAGATTATTTGCTCACGTCGGGTAGGGTTGGGAATTTCAAATTTTCGGTTCCGGTTCTCGGTTCTAAAAAATTTCGGTTCGATTCTCGGTTCTCGGTTCCTCGAAATTTTCGGTTCCGGTTCTCGGTTAGGTTCTTGAGTTCGGTTCCGGTTCGGTTCTTTCGGTTCCAAAGTATCAAAAATTTCGGTTCCGGGTAATTAAATAATCAGGTTCTGGGTGATGTAATACCCAAATGATGAACTGGAATGATGAACCAAATTTTATAAAAATATTTTCTCATCTAATTTGATTTTTTTTTACATTGTTCCCATAAATTATTTTGGATTCAGATCCAAACGTTTAATGTCACTTCGTTTGTTCAAAATATGGGAAAGTAAGCTGCGAAGTATGCCCATTCAAGAAGTCACCTTATTCAGCGACATGATCCCGCTGCAAACTCCCCGAACCACACATTACAAATGTAAACTGACGGAAAGTACTGCCAAGTCAGGCCCACCCGCTCGCGGCATGTCGTGAACACAACAGTGCTACACACACTGGTTGACATCGAAATCAGTGTCAACTCAGCGTCAACTGGTTCTGATCCTAATTCAAAGATGACTCAAATTCAAACCCCAAGGTGTTGAATCTTGTTGTGAATGAAGTTAGTTGAAAAAAATATTGCGGTATGCGCAATGTACAAGGTCAGCATGAAGTATAAGTATGTGTATACAATTATGTCTAGTGATACTCGTCAGCAAGCTTTGAATTGGGATGGGAACCAGTTGACATTTGGTGTCGATGTCACCTAGTGTGTGTGGGGCCATTGTATAAAATTTCGGTTCTTTCGGGTATTAAGTTCGGTTCCGGGTCTAAGTGCCGGTTCTCGGTTCAGGTTCGGGTATTTTTTTTCGGTTCCGGTTCTCGGTTCTAAAATTGTGCTCGGTTCTCGGTTCGGTTCGGTTCCCCAACCCTAACGTCGGCAGCCAATTTTGATTTGCCCGACTTTTTCTCGGGCAACCCGATAAAGTGGCCTCGTCTGACCCAGATTTTCGAATTTTTTGCACGTAGTTTTTGCATTTCCAAATTTGAATTAATATTTGCATTTTTCAATCTTGCTGGTCGATTTTGAATACATTTACGCTACACTAAACTGTGCCGCGCATTTTCAGCTAAAAAGACCGAAAAAACTGCGAATTTGTAAAAAAAAAATACCGATTTGTAAGTGTTTTTTATGGTGGAATAAAAATACGCGAAGCCCAAAATATTCCAAAAACGTTTTCAAATTTTTGTTCGCCATCGCTACTGAACACAAACCATACTTGACTCACCTTCTCCACCTGTTTAGGCACACTGGGTGGCGGCAATTTGAACTTTGTTCGCTTGGATTGGAACTCAAAATTCAGAGTATATACAGGGTCCTGAAACAGAAAGCGATAATAGATTAGGAATAGGATCACTTCCGATAATGAGCTGACCGCGTGTTTTACACGGAATGCTACCATAATTCCATGAATACAACTGCCAAATTTCGTTCAATAAGAAAATCGTAATTTACCCTAAATCCTCGAATAAGACCCCAGGGGACTTATTTTTTTCGTCAGAAGTTTTTAAGGGGGTGTTATTCAAGGGGGACTTATTTTTTCTCAGAAAACTTGGATTCAGTGTACGCTGCAGTCTGTCAACTCATAATTCAGGTATTTAACTGTCCACCAACAACAAAAACACGTTGCATACACATCATTGTCATGAATTTACGCTACACCTGGTGAGGCGTCATCATGTATCTGCTGTCGCTGCTGTAGGCTAATACTCTTTTGCATTTTTGTATTGTATCCTTTTCATCGAGAGGGAGGAGTTATTCAAGAGGGGGAGTTATTTTTTCCTCACCTCGCCAAGAGGGGGGAGTTATTTTTTCCTAACCTCGCCAAGAGGGGTAGTTTTTTTTCCTCACCTCGCCAACAAGGGGAGTTATTCAGGGGGGGGGGGTATTCGAGGGGGGTCTTATTCAAGGATTTGCGGTAGATAATGTATTTTGAAAGAAAAAAGCTTTATTTGTCCATCCATCATTCAGACAGATTACGGCAGATTCCATGCAGCACACGCAAAACCAAAAAAACAAACACACAAAACCACCCCAAAAACCAACCCCCTCCACACTCCCCACAGCCAAAAGTCCAGCATCGACCAAACTCCTAAACACTTTGCCCATGACATCGGCGGCCATGCGCGTCTCAGCTAGCACGTGCGACTCGGCCAACGTGTCGCTGGTGGCGTAGCAAAGCAGGGTGACCGCCTGCGGCAACGTCATGGTGATCGTGTACGCCTTGTCGAGGTAGTTGAGCCTGTGTGGTGGGGGGGGGTTGGGGTCTTCACTTTAATGGGGGTTTCCACCCCCCCCCCCAAAAAAAGCCCATTTTGTTATTTCATATCACCCGAAAACAATTCTGGTCAACTCAAATGTGTTCAAACCAAATTGATGAGTTTCCCATATTTCGGCGGCGTACTAGTGTGCGCAGCGCCATTCGCGTTCTAAAAATCTCTTTAAAAATATAACAAAATAATAAAAAATGAACGTTTTCTTGAGTTATTTAATAATATTATAGTCATTATAATAATAGACATTTCATTTATCTGCGTTTTTTCCGGAAAGATTGTATTTTTTTTTGTTTTGAGAAACTTTCTGAGATCATATTTGAATACATTTTCTGAAAAACACCCAATTTTAGAACACTAAGCGCCATTCACAGATATAGCAAACAAACCTGATATCAGCAGTAGACACATTATACAACCATGCCAATTTCCTCCCATTGAACTGCCTGGCGTAGAAGGCGTCAAACATGGCGGCCGACTCGAGCAGCTCGGTGGGCACGCACAGGCCGGTGCCGTCCGTCGGCGCGGACAAGGGCCACGCGCCCGCCTGAGCAAAAAATGTTTTGTTTTCTCGAGGTCTGTAGCGAGGTTTGGTAAATTTCGGTTTTACAGACATTTCTAGGGTATGAGTAAAAATTTGGGAGGAAAAAGCGCTCCACTCCGATGATCAACCATATTTAACACGCTTCCAACGTGAGACATAAATAACATAGCGCGCAGTGTCGCGCCTAGTGATGGAGAAAGCGCCAGGACATTGGTGCCAAGGGCCAAAAGCGCCATGGCGCTTTTCCAAACCAAGCGCCAATGGCGCCACAGCTAAATGGCGCCAAGCGCCATGGCGCTTTTTGCTTTGACGCCAGCGCCATGGCGCTTTCCCATCACTAGCCGTGCCACTGCTGTAAACTACCTACACCACCAAACATGCAAACCTGCAGCACATGGACGCTCATGGGCACGGGCGGGGAAGCGCCCGCAGTGCCGCAGTCGGCGTCGAACTTGCCGCTCAGCTCGGCGCTCAGCCCGATGTCCGTGTACATCCTGTGCAGCTTGGCCGTGAACTCGTGCCCGCACGCCGACTGCGACAGCGAGGTAGAATCGAGTTCAAGCATATAAAGGTGCACGCACAGTAGTTAGTTGACAGTCTTTGGGTGCCGCTCTACGACTAAACCTGGGGCGGGTATCTTGAATTTCGACCCTTCGAGTGGTTGGATAGATAGCTGAGCGGCCTTAGATAGATAGATAGCTGGAAAAAATTGGGGGGGGGGGGTTGTGGTGGTTCGATATATAGGTTAGTTCAGGGTGTAGAAGGAAGAAAGGGAAGAAAAATCGCTAAAAGTAGGTGTAAAATAGCTCAAAACAACATATAGTACTAAAAGGTAAATACGGGTATACAACATATAGTACTAAAAATAGCTAAAAATAGGTAAATAAGAACAAAAAGTAGTATTTTGGAAGTGAAAATCTATAAAAAGTTATGGAAAATAGCGATTTTGAGCGAAAATTGGGGTAAAGTGTCTCAAAAATCGCTCCAGATAGGTAGAGAGCTGAGCGATTGGGGGGGGGGGGGGTTATGGGGTAGTAGCCCAAAATTTTGCCTCCAGGATAGATAGAAAGCTGAGCAGCCTCCGGGATAGATAGATAGCTGGGCGGTTTTGGGGGGTAACACCCCCAACCCCACCCATTCGAGACCCCTGGACGGGGCAGGCCTCCTCTGCACAGACGCCCGGCCCGCACATAATGAAGCCCGGCCCGCACATAACTGGTGCTATGTGCGGACCGGGCTTTTGTGCGCGCCAGGCCGGTGAGGGTGGGAGGTCTGTGTGTGCATAAGACCACACATGACAGTGCAGGGACGTACGTATCCAGGATTTTTGAGCGGGGGGGGCTGCTTGTTTACGGAGGCCGGCGAGGGGGGGGGGGCTCAGCCCCCCCCCCCTAAAATTTTAGCTCATAGTGGCGGAATGGCGCCATGGCGCTGGCGCCATTTGTAGGCGCCACGCCATGGCGCCATTGGCGTTGGCACCAGCGCCATGGTACGCTGTATATGTATGTAAATATACATACAAAACAGCAAAAAGCACAACATTGAGTGTATTTAGTGCGATTTGCGATCACATGGAGCAAATCTGATGATAATACCCATGTGTGGTGAAGAATGCGCGCTTGCGCGCAAAATTTTTTACGCTGACGTTGAAAAAGTCGCATTTTCCAATCACTTTCTGGTCTCGCCCCGGGAGGGGGGGGGGCTGCAGCCCCCCCGCCCCCCCCCCCCTGGATACGGCCCTGTGACACTGGCTGCGGCAAACACAAAGGGCAGAGAACGATGCATCGCTCTTTGTTTTTCGAGTCAGGTTTACTATCGCTAGTGCATGTTGTCGCGCATTGTTCCGCCAAGAACACGCAGTAGTGATAGCAAACCCGTCATGGGATAGCATTATAAGCAGTGATTTCTTTCAAAAATATCCATTTTATGTTGACTTTTTACATATGTCGCCTTTTGTTGAACGCTCGTGACTTCAAGTGAAGTTCAGGGTGGAATAGTGCTTAAATATGGTTGTAAGAGAAGGCTAATACATTGACAGTGATGTTACACACTGTAGAAGTATGTGGGAGCACATTGGCTGGATATTATATACTACACTAGCATATCACAGCTTATTATTACACTGTAGCAGGGGTCTCCTAGGGGGGGGGCTGGGGGGGGGGCTGCCCCCCCCCCCAAATCCGCCAGCTATCCATCTATCCCGGAGGCCGCTCAGCTATCTATCTATCCGGAGGCAAAATTTTTGGCTACTACCCCCAAAGACCCCCCCCCCCCAAATCGCTCAGCTATCTATCTATCTGGAGTGGTTTTTGAGAAACTTTGCCTCATTTTTCGCTCAAAATCCGTAATTTTATTACCTTTTTATCGTTCTTCACCTTCAAAATCGTGTTCTCCGGCATGGTTATATGCCTGTTTTTAGCCGTTTTAAACCTACTTTTGGGCACTTTTAATCGATTATTAGCAATTTTTCACCTTTCGGCCTTCTATGCACTGAAAAAGCCTATATATTTTGCCCCCGTGACCCCCCCCCAGAAATTTTTTTCAGCTTTCTATCCCTCCGGAGGAGCGATTTGCTATCTATCCAGCCCCCGCGAGGGCCAAAATCTTGGAGACCCCTGCACTGTAGCATGAATAAATGCAATATTTTACACTAAAAATGCCCCAAAACCCATGAAAACACCACCAATGGTAATGTGTATTGGAAATTGCGCGCTTGCGTGCAAAAAATTGTTAAATACCCAGTGCAAGTCTACCAGAAATTTTTCATTTTGATTTTTTTTAAATTAAATCAGTTACCACACTGTGATTTTTTTATAAAAAAATCTGATTCAAAAATCCAGCCAATGTGCTCCCACATACTTCTACAGTGTGTAACATCACTGTCAATGTATTAGCCTTCTCTTACAACCTTATTTAAGCACTTTTCCACGCTGAACTTCACTTGAAGTCACAAACATTCGAAAAAAGGTGATTTACGTAATCAGTCGACATAAAAATGGATATTTTTGAAAGAAAGCACTGCTTATAATGCTATCCCATGACTCCACAGTCATAATATGACCACAATAGACATACCAATACATTGCCTGACACTTAAAATACACATATTTTTATCTATACCCCCATTTTGTATGATATAAAAAATCTGATTTTTATTTTTTTTAATCATTTAAAAAAATTGATTTAAAAAAAATCAAGGCGTATAAAAAAAATTTTTCCAACCCTAGCTGCCGGAAAACGGAAAGGTAAAAACTTTTCAGCTGCCGGAAAAAGGACAGCGGAAAGGTAAAAGCGGAAACGCAAAATTGACACCCTACGCAAACGCATATTTACTGGTATTATTACTGGTAGAGCGTGTTTATTAGTAGGGCGGTCATTCCTATCGGTAGGGCGGTACTACAGGTAGAGTTAGAGGGTTCGAGCCGTTGTAGTTAACGAAGGCGCAGGTCGTTATTTTAGGGGGGTGAGTTATCAAAAGCACGCTTTCAACCATACATTATATATTTGTTTGGGTCCAAAATCCGCAAAAGTTAAAAATGGACTTTTTGGAAGCAATTCCAAATGAAAAATCCATTGAGCACAAATTTAGCGGCAAACAAAGATCTGGTTATCTCTGTCTACATAAATTATCGGAGGTAAAGTTAACGTTATGTACCCCATCAAAAAACACACACGTTAAAACAGATATTGCAGTTGACAGCAGCTCTACAGTCAACTATGTACTCTACACGACGCCAAAGAATTTCAAAACCGAAACTCGAACCTTCAACTTATTAATCATCAACTCCTCAGCATCCATGCTGCCAGTAGCCGTGTGAATCAATCTCTGCGCCAACATGCGAGTGTAGAATTTCTGCGGTCACTCCCAGACCCTGCAAAATGTAAAATGTCATGTAAAGTGTCAAAAGACATGTAAAATGCCCTGGAAAATGGCCCTGTGAGATGCCCATTTTGCAGGGCATTTTACATCACCTTTGACACTTTCCATGCCATTTGACAGGCCGTTTAAAGGGTCCGTGAGCGGCACCTGAAATACGTCCTTGTCCTCGATGTACTTGAAGACGACAATTGCCTCGGTGAGCTTGACGTCCATCTCGGAGTCGGTCATGCCCTTGGCGCCCTTGCGCAGCAGCGAGTCGCAGTAGCGCGCCAGCTGCGACGGGGAATGGATGTTTTTAGGTGGAACGTTCGCCGCGGCGGCGATTTGAAGCGTTGAAAAGCGATTTTGACGAATGAGCGACTACAGATACCGTAATTCTTCGAATAGAAGGGCAGGTCCCCAATAGAAGGTACATACAATTTTTGACTTTATTTGGCCCATGAAAAAAATAAAAGGGCGGTCTCCAATAGAAGGGTCCAGAACTCCTGGAATTGTGCTACATGCATAAAAAGATAAAAAAAACACCGGACATTGTTATTTTTAGCGGCTTTTGTCCATAGATTTGGTGCTATTTTAAGATCGAACGTCAAATGAACTCTATGAATAGTTATTCGTTGAATTGTATGTGATGTAACACCTTGAAAAACCTTAGCAGAAATATTGGCCGAAAACATAGCAAAAATAGAAGGGCGGTCGCCAATATAAGGGCCAGAAAAAAGTTGACGAAAACAATAGAACGGCGCCCTTCTAGTAAAAGAAATATGGTATTTAGATCGGACGGGAATCGTACAGGGAGAGGCCAACGGGCGACATGAGCGGAATGTGTTGTCTTCTAAAAAAAGGGGGGAATGTGATCGAGCACGCTTTCAACCAGACATTTATATATATGTTTAGGTCCAAAATTCTTCCAAAGTATTTTTGAAAGAAAATCGCTCTCAAACATTTCTCAAACACATTTTCAGTAAATAACAGTTATTCGCACCCATTTTTCGCAATATTTTTGGAGCTAATGAAGTAGCAACGGAAAATTTCTCCCCGAAAAAGACAGCTGGAATATCTGCTAACTGCCAATTTTCCAAAAAAAAACCTTACATAAACACGGTTCAAACGAGATGGACTTTTCGAGCCCGAGAACGACACAGAAACTGACATTTTTCTTCTTGAGACAGAGACAAAAAATTCCTGACATTTCTATTTTGCGAGACTGGAAAATCTAAACTCTCAAGTTGCAAAGTTCGAGACCGAGACTCTTTCGAACACCATCCATAAACCCCTTTACACAGCATAAATACAACAAAGACATTCAAAACGACCCCAAAACCAGACATGTTCGGAAGCCTTTGGCGGTGCTTTCGCATCCTCCCTATAGTTAACAGTTGCCGATAATGCCCGATCTGCCACGTTGGTGAACTCGTTGTCGCCGCTGAACACGTCGCCGATCATGGCGTAGAAGCGCGAGTGCACCTCCAGGATGCTCAGAACGAATTGAGTTGCCATCTGTATGAGTTGACGGGGGGGAATTAGTTGACCAGTTGTTTGGGGTTTTGAAGTTTTGGATGTTGGATATGTTACTTTTCAGTATTTATTTATTTATTCAGTTGGGTGGTCGGTGAATTGAACAATGAAAATTCAACGAAACTTGAGAAGTTTACAAGTAAATTTGTGTGCGGTGAGACAACGTAACAATAACTTTACGCTACATCTTCTAAGTGCGCGGAATTGTCCTCAGGCCCAACAACAACAACGACACCATCTGGGTTTTACTCGTTTTACAACTCACTTTGAAATCCACTTTTCTTTAAAAAAATCCACTTTCAAATTTCCAAACTTTTCAGTCTCGTTAACTACTCAACTGCCACAATCACCCAAAAACAGTCCATGCCACCAACATTATCCGGCCTCAATGAATGAATAGCTCGATCAGCGCACCGCCGCACGTGCAGCTCAAACTCCTTTAACAGCACGGCGAGCGTGCCGGGCACGGGCTTCAGCAGGCCGTACATGTTGCGCTGGGGGGCAATCCCAGACCCTGCAAAATACCCTGTAAATGTAAAATGTCATGCAAAGTGTCAAAAGTCATGTAAAATGGCCTGCAAAATGTCAAATGTCATGCAAAGTGTCAAAAGTCATGTAAAATGCCCTGCATTTTACATGACTTTTGTCACTTTCGTGACATTTGACAGGGCATTTTATATGACTTTCGACACTTTGTATGACATTTTACATTTTGCAGGGCATTTTACATGCCTTTTGTCACTTTGCATGACATTTGACAGGGTATTTTACAGGGTTTGGGACTGGCACCAGGTCGGTCGTGGACTCGGACTGGACCAGTTGCCGCGCGGCCGCGTGCAGTCGACTCACGTGCGCAGCGACGAATTTCTCGCGAGCTAGGTGGGATGCCTGGGGAGTGAGTGGGGGAGAGTTGAATGAGCGGACAATTACTGCTGACTAGCGCTCAGGGGGCAGTCCCGCACAGTGTCAATTGCAAAGTTAAGTGCTAAATGCAGGGACGTATCCAGCATTTTTGAGCGGGGGGGTGCTTGTTTACGGGGGCCGGCGAACGGGGGGGGCACAGCCCCCCCCCCTAAAATTTTTCCCTATATAGGGACGGAAAAGCGTTTTGGCGCTAGCGCTATACAAAGGCACCATTCCATGGCGCTATTGGCGTTGGCGCCAGCGCCAGGAACCGCTTTATATGTATGTAAAATGCATACATATACAGCGAAAACTGCAAAAATGGGTTTTATTTCCGAGTATATTGGTTTACAGGGGCCGATCCGCTGAAAATACAATGCATGGGGACGAAATTGCGCGCTTGCGCGCAAAATTTTTAAGAAACATCGGAAAATATATATAGGAAAAGTTGCATTTTCCGGGACTTTTTGGGTCTCACCCCGGGAAGGGGGGGGGGGGCTGCCCCCCGCCGCCCCCCCCCTGGATACGTCCTTGGCTAAATGGCATGTAAAATGTCAATGAAAAGGAAAAGTCTTTATGACTGAACCTTTGTTTTTTCAAATCGCACATTTTACAAATTTGACATGTGATGCTTAACTTTACATATCAGTGTGATGTGCTGCCAAATTTCCCACTTCAGCTATCAACGCAAAAATAGTCTGTTTCCAAAACATACCTTGGGAAAACTGCTCTCGTGTAAAAATTTGCGCACACGCGCATTTTCTTCAGACAGTCTCTGCAGCACCTGTAAAGCGAAATCGTATACCGTCAATTAGCTATAACTTTTATTATCGATTCAAGACAACAAACCATTTCCATGTACTGAGGGAGTTCATTTTTCAAAAGTTCAGCCGCCTCGTTCTCATAGTACTTGGCGGCGGTTTCCATGAACCTGTTTTCGAACATCGTCACGTACACCTGCAAAAGTTAGAGACTTTTCCCAGGGTCGATCGAAACCGTAGAGTGAATTCTATTGACGGCTGAGTTTTTTATTGAAAACATAGAAATCACCTTTGCATGGTTTCCAATTTGAATTATTTAAATCAAGGGTTCAGTAGGGGGTACCCGATTTTTAAAAATGAATTATAACCCTAATTTTTGCTCAAAATCGTAATTTTTCACCATTTTCTTCTTTCTACCCCTTGAAAAAGCGTATATAATTTAATATAATATTAAAACCCAAGCTAACCCCGTGCCAGAAATTTTTTAAAGCAATCTATCCCTCCGGAAAAGCGATTTACTATATATACGAACACCCAAAAAAAACCCTATACGAACCCCCGATGTCCAAATCTACAAGATCCCCGATTACAATTCACAATTTGACATTTCATACTTTAAAGCTACAATCCGTCAACTAAATAGTTCGCGTTAACAGTAACCACACACGCAAAGACCAACTCACATGCAAAGACTCCCTGGCATCCTTGGACAGCTGATAGCTCTGCTCGACCTCGACGAAGCTGTGCAGCACCCGCCTCAACACGTTGTCCTTGACCGTGCGGCCATTCGTCCTGTCCGCCGCCAGCTCGGCTAGGAGAAGGGAGACCAGCCGCGGAGAGAGGGGCTCTAGCAGGGAGCACCTCCATGCGGCCATTGCGAGCTGTGGGGTTGCGTGTAGGGATGGCCAAAAAACGATTTTTTTTAACGACCCTGTATAAAAAAAACTACGTTTAAAAAAAACAATTTTTCTCTCAAAAACTCCCAGATATGGTTATGGGTCAACATATACAGGTATATCAAACAATTGCCAGTACTTTGTGATGTTATATATAGCCACAGAATGGTCGTGGAGCCATGGGATAGCATTATAAGTGGTGATTTCTGTCAAAAATATCCATTTTTTTGTTGACTTGCTATGTATATCGCCTTTTGTCGAATTTTTGTGACTTCAAGTCAAGTTTTGCATGGAATGGCACTTATATAAAGTTATAATATAAGGCTAATCCATTGACAGCGATGGATCACACTGTAGAAGTATGTGGGAGCTCATTGGCTAGATATTATATGCTACACTAACATATCACGGCTTATTATGAACCAATAGCATGAACAAATGGAAGCTTTCACACTAAAAATGCCTCAAAACCGATGAAAACAATCACCAATGGTAAAGTGTATGTGAAATTGCGCGCTTGCGCGCAAAAAATGCAAAATACCTAGTACATATTACAAAAAAAATTGGATGATGTTTTAAAAAAAACGGTTTCGATGACTTTTTTTTAAACGTTGTTTAAAAAACGGTTTAAAAAAATACCGGCCGTCCCTAGTTGCGTGGGGGTTTTTTTGGGGGGGGTGATAGGGTCTGGCAGTGGCGTAGCCAGGGGGCGCGGGGGGGGGGGCGGCCGCCCCCCCCTTCCGGGGTGAGACATAGAAATGTACGGAAATGTGTTCTCGATCTCGTGCAACGATTTTGGGGTCAATTTTCAAAAATTTTGCGTGCAAGCACGCATTTGTGCTTCACATTACAGGCATTTTTAAATCACAGGTCGCGATCGGCTCAAGCTGGGTGAAAATGCACTGAATTCTGTCCATGTCGCTGTATACGTATGTGTAAAATACATACATTTACAGCGGTCTGTGGCGCCAATGGCGCCATGGCGCGGCGCCTACGAATGGCGCCAGCGCCACGGCGCAAGTTCCCTACTACAGGGGTCAAATTTTAGGGGGGGGGGGGGGCGCCGCACCCCCCCCGTTCGCCGGGCTCCGTAAACAATCCCCCCCGCTCAAAAATCCTGGCTACGCCACTGGGGTCTGGTGAAAAGTTTGAGTGATATTTCAGCCATCATACAGTTCGGGTAAATGACGATTGAGCAAATTCCGAAGCGAATGTTGGATATAAAAAGTGGCACCGAATCGTGATGCCGACAACAGACAAAATCGAACATTCGAAAACAGCTTATTTTTGCGCGCTCTCAGATCCGAAGTAGCTCTCTTAAGCTTTATGCGAGTTATATGCACATTTTTAAGTATATTTAACCTAATTTAACCCACTTTAGCGAATTTTCCCATCTTCTGCCGTCAACACCTTTATAAACCTTCATTGAGCACACTCTGCGAAACTCCAAAAACATTTTTTCAGCAGTCTATCCCTCTGGAGCAGGGTTGGCAAAATCTCAGAAAAAAAAATAAAAAATAAAAATAAAATAGAAAATTAAAGAATAAAATAAAAATAAAATGTAAAATAGAAGAATAAAATAAAAATAAAATAAAATTTTAATAAAAATAAAATACAATTTTAGTAAAAAGAATTTTACTTAAATCAATCCTGGTCACGAACTAAAATAAAAAATAAAATAAAATAAAAAATAAAATGAAAAATAGAAAAATAAAATAAAAATAAAATGGAGAATTGAAGAATAAAATTAAAATAAAATACAATTTTAATAAAAATAAAATACAATTTTAGTAAAAAGAATTTTACTAAAACCAACCCTGCTCTGGAGGAACGATTTTCTGCGCATCGAACGCCCACGAGGGCGATCCTTCCGTACGCAAAACACATAAACCCATCATTATAAACCCACTGAACAAATTCGCAACCCACTGCACCCACCTCTCCCACTTCCAGCGAATGGGACTCGACCCGCGGCCGGGCGCCATTGGCTCCCAGAGAACTGAAATATGACTCAGACTCGTTGGCGCGCTTCTGCTGAACGTACACTCGGTTCAGATACCTGGGGCAGGGGGGAGGGTGGAAATGTATGGAGACAATTTATGGTCGATTTTTATTCAAGTGTAGAAAAAAGGGAGAAAAATTGTAAAAAAATTCTTGAAAAATGATAAAAATAGGTATAAAAACGGAAGATGTGTGAAAGTGATGTGAACTTGGCAGACGGCCAAAACTTAAATATAACTATAAATAGCGATTATGAAGGAGAAAATATACAAAATTGAGCACATTTTGGAGCAACAGTTGGGGGAAAATCGCTCAAAGTACCATGAGCAACCGGTAACTTTGACGTGGGCCAAGTTCACATACATGACCCGATTGATATAAACACGTATATAGCCAAAAATAGTCAAAATCATCAACAGGGACGTAAATAGTTTTGAAATCTGAAAAATCACAAGTTTTTTTTAGGTGAAAATGATTTAAAAGGTATGAAAAATAGAGATTTTGAGCAAAAATTGGGGCAAAATTTACCAAAAATTGGTTCAGATAGATAGATAGCTGGAGCGTTTGAGGGTAACCCCCTACTACTAAACCCTGATAACAAGTTACATCGATATATCGACAAGCCTATATATCGAACCCCCGCAACCCAAAAAATTTTTTCCAGCTATCTATCCCGGAGGCCGCTCAGCTATCTATCCAACCCCCTGGAGATTCAAAATCTAGGATACCCCTGAGTTACATGAAGAGCATGTGCATGGTCTGGGCTCCCTGGGTGAACTGCTCCCATCGTTTTTCGTACTCGTTAATCAGCTGGTCATCATCTGTAGCGCTCAACTCCTGAAAGTGAATATGTATTTTTGTAGAATAAAAGCATGTGTCGCTTTACCCCTTTTGAAAGGTATGGAGAATGATCGTGGAAACATACAGAAACGGTTTGTAATTGAAAAAAATTTATTTTAATTGCCTGTTTTGATGCTAGGAAATGGCAGAAATCACAAAAAAAAATTTCAATCCAAACATTTAATCTATCAAAGTCACCCTGCAGACTAAATCACACCAAATTCAAATCAAACACAGATCGAACCCAAAATTAAATACCTC
>CAXIWS010000577.1:0-34721 GCA_964036195.1 Sphaerolaimus hirsutus | reverse complement strand
TGACTCTTGAGTTAAATCAGCAACTTGAGTTAATTCTACTTTTCTTGACGCGCCCGGAAGCGACCACATCCAGCGTCCACTGAATGGTTTCCACCTGCACATTTGATGGGTATTTAAATTTACAGTAGATATGTAAAACATACAAAAAAACTGTTTATACTGTAAATATCATGATAACAGTATGGTTTTTTTTGTATGTTTTACAAATCTGCAGTACCATGGCATACTGTAGAATGCAGCAAAATTTCCTGTCCAGTGCTGATCAACAGAACTTCTGACCTCCCTTGAGTTGCATACTTAAAATACACTTAAAATTGATTTTTTTGTTAGACACTTTGAAAGTTGCTTTAGAAATGCCCTCTTAGGGATAGTTAAAGGTATAAAGTTGCGTAAAACACCTTACTCCAAAAATGCCCTGCTAAAGAATTTTAATGGGGGTCAATTTGATGATGTCACCTATGACATCATTGTGGTAAAAATCTTTACTGCAATGATGTCATAGGCGATGTTATCACATTGACCCCCATTAAAATTCTTTAGCACAGCATTTTTGGGGTAAGGTTTTTCACGCAACTTTATACCTTAAACTATACTCAAGAGGGCATCCTAAACCAACTTTTAAAGTGTCTAACAAAAAATCGATTTTAAGTGTATTTTTAGTATGCAACTCAATTGAGGTCAGAAGTTCACACTGGACAGGAAATTTTGCCACATTGTACAGTATGGTATGGTACTGTAGGATTGTAAAAATTACAAAAACATACTGTTTACTGTAAATAGTGTAAACTAACCATTTTTCTTCAATGAAAATAGTTGAAATGCTTGATACGCGGCGAGCAGCACTTTTTGTGCGTTAGTGGCACTCGCCATCCCGTGTACAGTAAGCGGCGGATGTCACCTGTAACCCCCCTAGTTTCAGATTCATCCTGTTCATGTATCTGGAGTTACGGCACCCGAAGTGGTGAACAACCACTGGGTGCCGGACTTGATCCGGACAGCGAAAACCGCACAAGTTTTTTTTTCGCATATACGGCGACCCACACTAAAACGGGTCGCCGATGCATCTGCGTTGGTGTATAGTAGGGGGGTAATGTCGGCTATATTCCCCCAAAATTTCAGCTCTTAACTCCCCCCATAGCGTGAGTTATAGCATCAGAAGTCCATTCAAAAAGTGACTGCCGGACTTGATCCGAACGCAGTTTATCATCACAAGTACTACCACTTGTCTGATATACCTGTATATATTGACTCAGAACCCTATTTGGGAACTTTTTAGGTATCGTCGTGACATTTTTTTGAAAAAAAGCGAAAAAAGCGCGTTTTTAAAAAAAAGCGCTTTTTTAAAAAAAAGAGGGGTCGTTAAAAAAGCGCTTTTTTCCATCCCTACTCATGACCATATCTGGGAGCTTTAAAAAAAACGGTTTTATTTTTAAATAAAACCATTTTTTTGAAAAATAGGTTTAAAAAAAACCTTGACGTTGAAAAAACCCTTTTTCGGCCATCCCTAGTGTAGACCCATAACCATACCTGGGAGCTTTTAAAATAACCGTTTTATTTAAAAAAAATGTTTAAAACAATACAAAAACAGGGTCGTAAAAAAAAACAGTTTTGTGCCAACCCTACTGCTAAAAAGAACATTATACATTAATGTATTCACAACAAAACATTTGTTTATTTTTCTAACAAAATCGCATGCTTAAGTATTGGCATGCTTCCAACGTGGACATAAGTCTGTGCAAGTGCAAGGTATCAAGCCCACCGAGTATAAGATTGATGATGGGGTTGCTAATTCACAGGTTAAATGTGATTATAAGCAAAAGTCTGAGATGTGTTTCCATCACGACGATTACGACGATGGGCACAAGGTGCTGCAGTTTTTGAGAGACAAATATGACAAGCTGCAGGAGGATGACACCACTGATTTTACACTCGAGTCCCGCGACGGCACCCCGTTTAAAGTACGTCTTCAGATTATTGATGCGCGTTGCAAAAGTGCGAATCCCCCTCAAATCCGCTCCTAAAACAGCAAACCTGAGCTATAAATGTACTTAATGCAGTGCCCATTACCATGAATTTAAGTATAAATCTTATCTGTATAGGTATGTATAATTTAGTAGACACTGGTGTCGTTTCATTACCAACACCATCCCTCCATTCAGGGTCATACGCAGGATTTTTGAGCGGGGGGGGGGGCGGATAGCCCGGCGAACGGGGTGGGGGCGACGCCCCCCCCCTAAATTTGGCCCTATAGTAAAGGAATGGAGTCATGGCGCTGGCGCCATTTGTAGGCGACAGCGCCATGACAGATGGCGCCAGCACCATGCCAGTATTGGCGTTGGCGTTGGCGCCAACATTTACAATATAGGTATCTATTCATAAATACCTATATATATGGTATTAGAACCACTTTTGGCACTGTTGAACACTTTAGTAATGCAATTTGACACCTGAAAATACATATTAAAGAATGGGTTGGAGATTTGCGCGCTTGCGCGCAAAAAGTTTTTCAAGTGCCCACAAATTCGCCTCAGAAAAGTGCCATTTCTGGCAAATTTTTCTGTCCGGCCCGGGAACGGGGGGGCGGCCGCCCCCCCCCCTTGCGTACATCCTTGCCTCCATTGCGCAGTGCCTATAAATGGAGCCAATGCCATGAATCCATTCTGTTGACTTTATCCCACACAGGGGTTCAGTAGGGGAGGGGGTCCCCCCCCCCCAAATCTGCCAGCTATCTATCTATCCCGGAGGCCCGCTCAGCTATCTATCTATCCCGGAGGCAAAATTTTGGGCTTCTATCCCCTAAACCCCCCCAGATCGGCCAGCTATCTATCTATCTGGTGCGATTTTTGAGAAACTACACCCAAGTTTTCGCTCAAAATCGCTATTTTTCATACCTTTATATGGTATTTCACCTCCAAAATCACTTGTTCATGTGTCTAACTGCCTATTTTCAGCTATTTTTAGTACTATATGTCCTTATATACCCATTTTTAGCCATTTTTCTCCTACTTTTAGCGATTTTTCCCCCCATTCCAAATCTACAAAACCCCTGATCCCACATGTTGACATCTGTAGACAATTTTGTGAAAGATTATCCCTTGAAAACCATTTTTTTGGCCAAAATCCTGATCCCGAAAAAATGCCAATCTCAAAAAACCAATCCCGATCCCGAAAAGTCAATCCCGTTTGAACCCCACCAACACCCGCCCCCCAGAAAATGCTACCCTCAGTGAATCTATGCGCACAGCTAGGGTTCAAACGGGATCCCGATCCTAATCCCGGATCCCGTGAAATTCCGGGATTTAGCAGTCCTGATCCCGATCCCGAAAATTTTCAAATCCCGATCCCGAGAAACTAAAAAGTTCGGGATCCCGATCCCGGAAAAATTAGTGGAAATAATAAAAAGTGAAAAAAGACATTTTTGCATGCAAAAATGTGAACACAAACCCCCAGCATCCATTTTATGCCAATGTTCTGGCATCCAACAGTGTTTTGAGACCTTTATGAACAACTGTGGATGCCAGAACATTGGCCAAAATCTCTTTCCCAAGACCCCAATCCCGATCCCGAAAAAATGCCAATCCCGATCCCGATCCCGTGACCCCAATCCCGGCCAATCCCGATCCCGATCCCAAAATCTCAAAATACCAATCCCGATCCCGAAAAGTCAATCCCGTTTGAACCCTACGCACAGCTAGGGTTCAAACGGAATCCCGATCCCAGATCCCAAAAATTTTCGGGATTTTGCAGTCCTGATCCAGAAATCTCAAAAAACGAACCCCGACCCCAGTTCGGAAAATTTTCAAGCCCCGATCCTGAAAAAATTATAATATCTGAGAAATTTGCCAACTGATTTAAATGCCAGTTTTGCAATAAATAATGTGAACGGAAACCTCCTAAAGTTTTCACTTTATGCCACTCACTTTGTGATTTTCAACTATTTTTCAGACCAAATTAAAGAAAAACCTCCGAAATCAGAACTTTTTTCCAAAATCCCGATCACGATAACATCCGATACATCCGGAAAAGTCAATTTCATTTGAACCCAAATCAAATGTGGAAAAAATGTATTGTCATTCTATGAACTTGGCAGAACTTTGGCAGAACTTGAAAAATATTGGCTGAAAAATTGACGAAAAAAATAGAAGGACGGTCTCCAATAGAAGGACAGGTAAAATCGTTAATTTAAAAAAGAAAGCCCTTCTATTAGAAGAAATACAATGTGCCTACCAGGGGTTTAGTAAGGGGGGGTCCACCAGCTATCTATCAATCCCAGAGGCCTGCTCATCCCCCCCCCCCAAATCGGCCAGCTATCTACCTATCTGGAGCGATTTTTGAGAAACTATAGCCCAATTTTCGCTCAAAATCGCTGTTTTTCATACCTTTATATAGATTTTAACCTCCAAAATCAGTAGTTCATGCATCTTACTGCCATTAGTTACAGCTATTTTTAGTACTATATGTCCTTATATACCCATTTTTAGCTATTTTTCACCTACTTTTAGCGATTTTTCTCCTTTTCCTCCCTTCTATGCCTATATTTTTGCCTATATTTACAAAACCCCTGGTGCCCACACACACTAGTTTTCACCGTGACTTCGTGTGAAAACTGAAATTTTTTAAAATGCAAATAAATGAACCCGGTTGAATGATTTAATTATAATTAAATTTGAATTTAATTTAATAAAAGTTACAATTTGAAAATTTGTAAACTAAAACACATATAGCATACGATAAGAGTAGGCTGAATGTCGCCATTTCAGTACTCACACAAGTCACGATGAAAACTAGTGTGTGTAGGGCCAATAAGTCATTTTTAAAACGTTTTAGATACGTTAAAAATTGTGTCATTCGTTTGTCGCATGTGTGTTCTTTTCATCTCTAGTGTAGTATTTGATTAGTAATTCACTCAAATACTACACTAGTCTTCACGCGCAGGTGCACAAATTGTTGCTGATGCGTTCGTCGACCTTCAGCCGGGTGCTGAGCGGGCAGGGGGCGGAGCTTGCGCAGCGCTACCCCGACCTGGTGCAGGGAAAGCTCCGATTCCGGAAAGCGTCCGATGAAACTGTCCACGCCTTCATTCGCCATTTGTACTGCGGTTGGTGGCCTGGGGTTCGAAAAAAATCGATTTTTTTCACAACCCAGATTTAAAAAAAATCGATTTTTTAAAATAAAAATCACGGGTAAAAATTGGTCCCGTTTCTCTCTATAATCACACTGTTATTGTGTTCTTAAGTCCATTAACAACATTGTATAGTTAAATTTAGTGTCAATTTATGAAGTAATAGTTGTCTTTTATCCAGCATTTATAAATTCCTGACAAACGGACATTTACCATACCATACTGTGTACCGCACTTTTCAGATTTACCGTAATGTACTGTTTACTGCAAAATTGATGATTTACCGTACCATACAATCTACCACAAAATAGAATATTTTCTATGCCGTACGGTTTACCGCAAGTGTGTATCATCTGCCACCCTAACCCCCCTTCCTACCCCTGATCGCTATTATTGTGGGTCTGGGGTAGGGTTGGCACTTGATTTGGCACTTGGCAATTGATTTTTTTTATTTTTTATCACAGGGTGGAAACTGATTTTAATTTTTTTCAAATCGAAATGAAAAATTATGGTAGACTTGCACTAGGTATTTTGCAATTTTTTTGCGCGTGAGCGCGCAATTTCCAATTCACATTACCAGTGGTGGTGTTTTCATGGGTTTTGGGGCATTTTTTAGGGTAAAAAATTGCATTTATTCATGCTGTCGTGTAATAATAAACCGTGATATGCTAGTGTAGTATATAATATCCAGCCAATGCTCCCACATATTTCTACAGTGTGTAGCATCACTGTCGATGTATTAGCCTTCTCTTATTTAAGACTATTCCATGCTGAACTTCACTTGAAGGCACAAACGTTCGACAACAGGCGATATACATAATAAGTTGATGGATAATGGATATTTTTGAAAGAAATCACTCCTTATAATGCTATCCCATTACTCCACAGTTATAATAAACACCTTCCCGATCAAGTCCGGCCCCCTATTTTTATTTTCACTTCGCACACCCTATCTCTGGTTGTGGGATGGGTGGAAAGCTAATATTTACTTGTGGGGTATATAGGTGCAACCCCCCATTACCCCTCATAAATAAATTGGGCAGTGGCGACCCACTATAGAGGGGGTCACCGTATATGTGAAAAAAATTTGTGGCACTTTCACTGTCCTGCACAGGTCCGGTCCCCAGTTTATTTCTTACGCTACGGCTTGAAAAAATGGCGTCAGGTGCCAATAACACCGCAGGAAATAGGTGTCATGGCGTGGCTATCTCAAATGGCGTCAGTGCCATGGCCCTAGGCCACAAACATTCCACAAACGCCCACCCCCTAAGCAGCAGACAAGAGAAACAACTTTGCAAATTTAAAAATGCACTTTTTGCTTTTATTTTTACACACTTCACACGCTGGTTTAGGACGTGTTTCCGAGGGGATAAAAAGGTTCCAAGTTGTGTAAAAACTTTACCTCTAAAACGCCTCCATTAGAAAATTTACTTGGGTGAACTTTATGATGTCAAAGTTACGCCATCACAGGAACAAAAATTGTCAAAATTTTCTATTTTGGATTAACCCCAAGTAAATTTTCTAATTGAAGAATTTTTGGGGTATAGTTCTTTACGCAACTTGGAATCTTAAACCTTCCTCTATAAAACACCCTAAACCAGCGGGTAAAGTTTGTCACAAAATAAAAGTGAAAAAAAAACTTAAAATTTAAGGTTTGGGATAGGGATGAAAAAATTGAGGCATCGGGATTAGTGATGGAATGGCGCCATGGCACTGGCGCCATTTGAGAAAGTCATTAGCACTTAGTGCCATTTTCCTGTGGCGTTATTGGCGTCTGACACCATTTTTTCAAGCCGTAGTGTAAGAAATAAACTGGGGGCCGGACCTGTGCGGGACAGTGAAAACGCCACAAAAGATTTTCATGTATACGGCGACCCCCTCTATAATGAGTTGCCGCTGCCCCATTTATTCATGAGGGGTAGTGGTTGCACCTATATACCCCACAAGTATTAGCTTTCCACCCCTCCCACAACCGGAGATAGGGCATGCAAAATGAAAATAAAAATAGGGGGCCAGACTTGTTCGGGAATGGGTTTTTGACCACAATAGACATAACAATACATTGTCTGACACTTCACATTCACATATTTTTTCTCTATACACCCATTTTGGATGATTTAAAAAAATCTGATTTTAATTTAAAAAAATCAATTTAGCGTGTGCGCAAAATTTTTGAGAAACATCAAAAAATATACATGAAATGTTGCATTTTCCGGGACTTTTTAGGTCTCACACTGGGAGGGGGGGCTGCAGCCCCCACCCCCGCCCCCCCTGGATACGTCCTTGTCATAACCGTTATCAGAAACAAGGCTGTCTAAGTCCGAATTCATCATTTACGTTTTTATTTTTTTTAGTTTTTCATTTTGCTTTTCACTTCTCATTTCACTGTTTTTCACTTCTCCACATGCGTAACTGGCCCCTGGTTTCTGTACCCAACATATTATATATTTCCTTTTTATGTAAACCCAAACCAATCAGGCGAGTACAAGATGCGCTTCAGTGAGAACCAGGCTACTGTGGATGAGCTGCTGCATTTGGCTGAGGCGTACGACCTTCCCGATCTCAAAGTTGGTATTAGATCAGGGCAGGGGTATCTTGAATTTGGACCCTCTGAGTGGTTGGATAGATAGCAAATCGTTCCTCCGGCGGGATAGATAGCTGAAAAATTTTCTGGGAGTTGGGAGTAGGGTGTCAAAAAAATTTTTTTAAGGAAAACGGAAAGGTAAAATTTTTTTCCTTTACGGAAAACGGAAAAGGTGAAAAAAAATTTCTGCCAGAAAATGGAAAGGTAAAAAAATTTCACTCAGCGGAAAACGGAAAGGTAAAAAAAATTGTCAGCCGGAAAACGGAAAATTGAAATGCCGGAAAATGGAAAGCGAAATTTTCACGGAAACAGAAAACAATAAAGTGAAATTTGCACAGTAATAGACAAATTTGCAGAAGGAAAACCTGCATGCAGGTTTGCCTGTTTGGCTTTGATTGTGGTAGCTGTACATTCTGCAACTATGGATCATGCCAGTAACTTCACTTGTAGTTCTAGCTTAACTGAACCAACAAAAAATCATCAAAAGGTAGCAAAAATACACTACAACATAAGAATATAAAAATATAAAAAATATACAACAATATAAGAATTTAGCAAAAGTGAACTTTGATGTAACCGAACAGTAAAAAGTATACTCAGCGGACTGCAAAGTATGTGTCCAAAATTACTTTATGTTTTTTACAGATTTGGACACAGATAAAAATTATGAATGACAGAAGAATTAACCTGGTAGTTAAAAACACCATAGTGGAAAAAGATAAATACAGATTGGAAAAACAATGGAAAAATGCCAGAAAACTGAAAATCAAGCCAGAAAATGGAAAAATGGCCTGGTAAAACGGAAACGGAAAGGTAAAAATTTTTCAGCCGGAAAAACGGAAACGGAAAGGTAAAAAATTTTCAGCTGCCGGAAAACGGAAAGGTAAAAATCTTTTGGCTGCCGGAAAACGGAAAGGTAAAAAATTTTCGGCTGCCGGAAAACGGAAAGGTAAAAATTTTTCCTGCGGAAACGGAAAACGGAAATGGAAATTTGACACCCTAGTTGGGAGGGTTGTTGTGGTTCGATATATAGACTTTTTTGGGGCATAGAACTATAGAAGGGAGAAAAATCACTAAAAGTAGGTGTAACATAGCTAAAAATGAGTGTACAAGAACATATAGTACAAAAATAGCTGAAAATAGGCAAGTAGGAACCAGAACTATCTTTTTGGAAGTGAAAATCTATAAAAAAGGTTTGAAAAATAGCGATTTTGAGCGAAAATTGGGGTATAGTTTCCCAAAAATCGCTCCAGATAGGTAGATCGCTGGGCGATTTGGGGGAGGGGGGGATTTATGGGGTAGTAGCCCAAAATTTTGCCTCCGGAATAGAAAGATAGCTGAGCAGCCTCCAGGATAGATAGATAGCTGGGCGGTTTGGGAGGGGTGTAGGGGGTAGTAGCCCAAAATTTTGCCTCCGGGATAGATAGATTTTGCTTCCCCTCCCAACCACCCAACCCCCTGGATCGAGGGTTTAGTGGATTTGGGCTGCTTCAGGCAGGGGGGGGGGGTACCGCCCCCTAAATCCACCAGCTATCTATCAATCAAACAAAAATGTTTTTGCCTATCTATCCCCCAAATCGTCCAGCTCCAATTATCGCTCAATTCTCGGTATTTTCTCTTTACACTCAATATGGGGTGTTCTTTCGAGAGCGGCTTATAAATAAATAGTGGCCATTTGGGAGGGGGGGTATTTCGATGAAATATGGTATATGGTGCGTTGGCAGATGGTCAAAAAAAATTTCATAAAAAGTTGTGTGAATGCCCCGTTGCTCAATTTCTCCTTACAGATGCAAATCATGGCCGATATAATAACTCAATATCTGGCGAATCCTGATGCGGATGCCGAGGTAGTAGAGAAATATGGATTGGGAGACAAACTGATCAAATATCTTTTGTAAAATTGCCATAATTGTTTACGAATAGAAGCATCATTTATAAGTTACCGTATATTCTCTAATAATGCGCCTGCTGTACTATTGTTTTCAGCACATTTTTGGGGGTCGCACTATTGAAGAGTGTCGCATGATATTTTTTCTCGAATCATCAAACTTTGCTGTCCACATAACTCAAATGTTAGCATGACATTGTTAAGCGATAAACATCGATGCGAACTGCCCGCTGACCCTTGCGAACTTCCCAGCGGCTCTTGTGGACTGCCCGCCGTCTTGTCCAAAATCGCGGAATCCGCCGATTGCAAATCCTTAGTTGTTTTTTGTTGTTCTTTTTTCTCAGGGGGTCGCTTACTACTCGCCCAACGTACTCAAGGGTGTTGCACTATTGGAGATGTCATATTATTGGAGAGCTGTCGCATTATTAGAGAACTATCAGCTTATTTACGTATGTAATTCTCTTGCAAAGGAAATTGCTCAATTTAGTTAATTTCTCAAGTGGCAAAGTAAACAGTACGACGTTAACCTTAACTTCACTCTTAACTTTTAGCTTTACTCATTTATTTAGTTTCAACTTTCCATTTATCATTTTGACTTCACTCTTAACTTTACTTTTTACTTTGCCACTTGCGGAACTAGTATACTCGGCGCACATTACACTTAGTATGGAAACGTACCATAACCCATGTGAAGTATCAACCAAGAATAATACAGGTTTTTTAATGAAAGTATTTCGTTTTTACTTCTGGAATAATTCATTACTCAATTTATCACAAGACTTTATTCATAACATTATGGTAGGATTCTGCGCATACTTTGCGGTCCGCTGAGTATACCAGGTGCCAGTTCCGCAAAGTGAGAAGTAAAATGGCCAGGTGGCAGTCCCAAGCCCTGTAAAGTGTCAAATCTAAAGTCAAATGCAAAGTAACCTGTCAATTTTCATGCAAAGATCAGTAATAAAATCTTTTTTTTATTGTTATGATTGACACTTTACTTTGCATTTGACTTTACATTTGACATTTACTTGACACGTTACAGGGCTTATTTTCCCCCTGGTGGCAGTCCCAAGCCCTGTAAAGTGTAAAGTAAAGTGTCAAATGTAAAGTCAAGTGCAAAGTAAACTGTCAATTGTCATGCAAAGTTCAGTAATAAAATCTTTTCTTTTTTGTTTTAATTGATACTTTACTTTGCATTTGACTTTACATTTGACACTTTACTTTACAGGGCTTGGGACTGCCCCCTGATGTTAATTTTGTTCTCCAAAATGTGAAAAACTATACGTGGAAGTCACTTTTCCACGCTTAACTAGATTTTTCTGGATTTGGCGCTTGTGCATTTTTGAATGAAACTCTCCATGTGTGATTCACGCTGGAAACGTGCCAAGGATTTCTATAAAAAGATGAAAATTTCATTGCTGTTAAAATGTTGTTGTTAAAAAAAACACAAGTTTTATTTATTTCCCGTTTGAAGCGCGCCAATGGCCAATGCGTTAACACGCATGCAAAGTGTCATGTCACTGGGGTATACGAGCATGGCTCATGGGTTTACAAAACGAATGATTTTTTGATATGATTATGAAAGCAGCCGTAAATCCATTTTAAAGCTGTAACATCCAAATTTCCTATCTATGCACATACACACAAACACATGGTGCATGATTGGATTCATTTGCGTATTTTGAAGTTTTAGTGTGCAGTGCACCAGTGATGACTAGTGATGGTAAAGGGACCGCAAAAAATGGCACCACACCACACTGTACCGGCACCTTTCCCATCGCATGGAAAGGGCACCTGGGGGCAGTCCCAAGCCCTGTAAAGTGTAAAGTAAAGTGTCAAATGTAAAGTAAAGTGTCAAGTCAAATGTCAAATGTAAAGTAAAGTGTCAAATGTAAAGTCAAATGCAAAGTCAAATGTCAAAAGTAAAGTCAAATGCCAAGTTAAGTGTCAAATGTAAAGTCAAATGCAAAGTAAAGTGTCAAATGTAAAGTAAAGTGTCAATTGTCATGACAAACGATAAATATACACGAAAAAAGAAAAATAATAAAAAGAAAGTCACGAAATCCGTGTGAAATGGATTCCGAGAGGGATAGTATCGTGTCGGATGGTGATCACAAACCAAGAATTTCAACTTATCGGTTGCAGCAGAATTATGGGGCAGAAAACATAGAATCTTTCAAACAACGCGATTTACGATTTTGTGTAACAGCGCAATGCATTGATCCTCGTTTATTTAGGTCTGAAGTGACATTTTGAATCACCACGATTTTTAATATTTAAACTGTTGATTTGGATCGCAGACCTTATATAAACTTGGCACGCTTCCACTTCACCATTGTATACGGTGGAGTAATGTACGAACGAGAATTAAAGGCACAGCATTTGCGTTCGCATCACCGATAATGACTGCGGAATGTGATAAAGCAAGCAAAAATGGTCGCTAATGGCGGCGGACACACTAGTTGACACACATATGTAAACTGATTTCTGAACGGTATACAAATAGGCGTGTACAAAAAGCATTTTGGGAAGCTGCCAAGTTTATATACGGGTTATCCTGGAAAATTATCTGCATGGGAACTTGGCAGCTTGCCAAAGCAGCCGTTTGGATACACTGCTCTGTACACATACATGTGTCAACTAGTGTGTCGGCCGGCATGAACGACCATCCCCGGTCACTAAATTGTATTCCGCGGCCATTATCAGTGACGCGGACGGAAATCCCGCGTCTTTTACTCTCGTTCGTACAATATCCAATTGTATCCACCAATATCCAATAGAAACTTTGAGTTGGGTTACGTTCCCATACGTCACCCGATCTGTTATCCCCCGTTGATTTTGGATACATATCACATTTATGATCTGGAACATGCCACAATACGATATTGTGGATTCACGATACCGCCGACATATCGCCGCCGACTATCCATGTCGGAATACATTTCACACGGATCTCGTGAATTTCCTTTTAAAATTTTTCTTTTTTCTTCAATATTTTATGTTTTTCATCACAATTGACATTTGACTTTACATTTGACTTTACATTTGACACTTTACTTTACATTTGACACTTTACTTGACATTTGACTTTACATTTGACATTTGACTTGACACTTGACTTTACATTTGACACTTTACTTTACATTTGACATTTGACTTGACACTTGACTTTACATTTGACATTTGACTTGACACTTCACTTTACATTTGACACTTTACTTGACACTTTACAGGGCTTGGGATTGGCACCTGGGGGCAGTTTGAAGCCCTGTAAAGTGTAAAGTTAAGTGTCTTTAGTTAAGTGTCAATGAAAACAAGAAAAAAGAAGATTTGATTACTGAGCTTTGCATGACAATTGACAGGTTACTTTGCATTTGATTTTAGATTTTGACACTTTGGCCCTACACACACTAGTTTTCACCGTGACTTGTGTGAAAACTGAGATGGCGACATGGCGACATTCAGCCTACTCTGTTTGTATACTATATGTATTTTAGTTTTCAAATTTGCAAACTTAAACTTTCATTTCTTTAAATTCACATCAAAATTTAATAAAATCATTCAACCGTGTTTAATAAAAATTCAGTTTTCCCACGAATTCACGGTGAAAACTAGTGTGTGTAGGTACTTTACAGGACTTGGGACTGCCACCTGGACTCTTGGAGCACCAGCACGGTGCCATGCTGGAAAAATGGCACTGGCACCAGCCGGTCGCCGGTGCTAGCGTCGAAAGTATTTCGATTTTCCTGTAATTTTCCGGAAGTGTATTTCCTGTAATTTGAATTGGAGTATGGTCAACGGGTAACGATAGCAAACCCTTTTGAAAAAAGTATTTCAATTTGTTAAGTGTTTCTTTTGTAATATGACTTTTCGAATTGTCAAATCTTTCTGGCTACTTAAAAAAAAATTTGCACCACGTTCCTGCATTTTTGAATTTTTTTTGCTGAATTTAGAATGCATCGTTACGTATTGTAGATTTTCAAACTGTTATTGCAGACACATTTGCACATTCATGTTCTGCTGCTATTAACAGATACTTGTGAAATTGATGTTCAGCATTGTGTTTCTGCATTTTACGCCATTTCAACCAAAAATATTGAGTAAAAGGTTTTGTCTAATTTAAAAATGTTTTCGAATTTTTGAATTTTTCTAATTGAAATAAATAGATTTTTAAGTGTCTTTTTCTAGCAATGAAATAAAAATTCGAAAACGTTTTTGAACTTTTGAATTTTTGTTTGTCATCGTTATCAACAGGTCATAAAGTTGACGGAATTTTCACTGTGTAATGCCCTGCAAATATGTAATGAAACAGTCCAATTAAATGCGCACATCATCCTTTATGCGCCACTTCAAACACATTATGCCACAATTAGCATCCCAAAAATGGGTGATTATCAGAAAGTCTCTCAAAAATAAAATCTCTCCGAAAAATGCAGTACAACATAAATACCGTAAATGCTCCAATAAGGCGACTGTCGGTTTATTGTTTTCAGCACATTTTTGGGGGTCGCATTATTGGAGGGGTCGCTTTATTGGAGAGGGTCGGATTGCATTTTTCGACGCCTCAACAACTCAACTGTTCTTTTAACTCGTATGAGCATGGCATCGTAAAATAATATCGTAAAGCAAAAATCCCCACAAAGCCACAAAATTTGGTAAATTTGCGGCAAAATTTGCCGAATTAGCAGCGTCCGAAAATTGCGACATCATTATCTTACGTCCGTTTTTTGTTTTTTCTTTTTCTTTGGGGGTCGCATTATTGGAGAGGGTCGCATTATACTTAGACAACGTGCCAAAGGGGGTCGTACTATTGGAGAGGTCGCTTTATTGGAGGGGGGTCGTCCTAATAGAGCATTTACGGTACCTGTTAAATGCACTGAATTTTTCGCCTGGCGCACCATTTTTATGTATATTTAAATACATTTACAAGGTTCTCGGCGCCAATGCCAACGTCAATTAGCATTCAAAAAATATTTTCGAAAATCACAATAACTATAATTATATATAAGATTTATATGTGTATATTCATATTTTTTCAAAATTCTCAGTGATATATTTAGGTATATATTTTTTTGAAATTGAAAAAAAATCACAGAGAAAATCACTCATACTGGATACATTGCACTGAAAATAGGTATACAACTAGCTAAGTGTATAGCCCAATATAGCACTTTTGTAGGTGAAAATGGGCAAAAAGGTATAAAAATTAGACATTTTAAGCAAAAAGTGCAGCAAAACTTCTCAAAAATTGCTCTAATATATAGGCAGCTGGCCAGGGGAAGGGGTTTGTAGCTGAGCAGCAACCTGGATAGATAGATACCTAGATAGCTGTCATATTTTTGTTGTTGTTTTTTTGGGGGGGAGGGGTTGCCCCTGGGGGGAGCTTTCAGTGTCAACTCGGTTATGATTCTATTTAGGTCGCAGGAAACTTTTAGAGTGCACCCCAGGCAATGTTGAAATAGAATCAATATAACCATTTGAATTTGAATGTGCATTTGAACATGGCTTTGTAACTCATTGGCTAGAACCTTTATGTAAACCAGCTGGCCTAGACAAAATCAGGTGTCATTGAATGTCAACTGGTTCAATATAGAAGGGTTAGGTAAGATTTTAGTTGATTTGTAATCAAACCATCATTAAATGCACATGGCAGTATTGACTACATTTTTTACATTGCCAAATATGCACTTCAAAATTGCCCTGTGGCATAAATAGAACTAAAATTGAGTTGATTCCAAAACCAGTTATCATCCAGTGTGTATAGCGCCATAGGTTCAGTGCAAAATGTTTTTGAACTTGTCGTCAAAGTACAGGGGTGGGCATCTTCAGTTACCGCTGGAAAAACGCGATAGCTTGAGCTACGGTTGAGCTATCACAGTGAAATTTTAACACAATAGAGTAGACTCCATAGGACACCTATTCTGAAGTTTGCAACCCAAACGGCCACATTTTGGGTGAGTAGTGGAACACACCGTTTATAGTGTAATTTTGTGACTAGGCGTCACCCATAGGATAAATCGAGGGTGGCATTTGAGGGGGGGGGGGGTCACCGGTCTGGTGTTGTCCCATTCTGTCGTACATTGGCCGATTTGGATGCCCTTTGAGTATGTTGGGGTTTGGGGTCGGGGCTACAACCAAATTCTTTGTTTTTCTCGAATAGTCCCCCAGTCCTGAGATAACGGGGGTCAAGTCACAAAATTACACTAAAAACTGTGTGTTCCACAACTCACCCAAAATGTGGCCGTTTGGGTATCAAACTTCAGAATAGGTGTCCTATGGAGTCTACTCTATTGTGCTAAAATTTCACTGTGATAGCTCAACCGTAGCTCAAGCTATCGCGTTTTTCCAGCGGTAACTGAAAATGCCCATCCCTGTATTACATTAAAGTTTTGTGTTGTGATGGTTGCTTAACGTTTTAGCTTGTCAAATATTGTAGGGTAGACCGTAAACAATCTGTAGGGATGCTGCCCGATTACGGGCGCATTGCATGCACGTAGGGCGCATTACGCGAGAATTAAATCTGGCCCCTGGTGCTCATCACCGGAGCAGAGTTGTTAAAAGTACCAAACTTTTTGAAAGTATGCGTAAGCATAAAGTAAATATGTTATTTTTACTCACCCAGAGTACAGAAAGTGTAAATTATTTCGTTTACTTTTTCTTGTGAGTAAACATAAGTAAAGTATGAGTAAAATACTTTTTCACAAGAAAGCACAAACTTGATTATTTTACACTCAGGAAAACGTTAAAGTGAGTAAAATTGGTTTTCTTTCAGGAAATTTGGAAGAGAGCATTATGAAATGAAAATTTATGCTGGACAACAAAAAGACATTCCAAAAAATTATGGCAACTATGTAAAAAAATTATACTTTCCGTACTCAAAAAATTACTATACTATACTCGAGTACTCTCAAAACGAAAGCATAAATGTGAGTACGGATACGTTTTCAATTATGCATATGCGTATTTACTCAGTACTGAAGTATCCATAAATTTTTGTAGTAAAAGTAAATATTTACGCATTAACAACTATGCACTGGGGCACCGTTGCCCCATTGCCTTAACATCAGTGTGATGACATTGGATTTGTGTGTTTTAGCATCTAACATCTTTTCACTTTTGTCTTCTATTTTAAGCTATTTTACCGTATTTCCTCGAAATACCTTCCCTCAAAAATGGGCACGATGAATTTATAAAACCCCCCTCGAAATAACCACCCAAATTTAGTGTATTTAACCAATAACTTAAATGCAACAATAACCACCATTTATAAGTTTTTGCAGCCTTATATAAGGATGTAGATGGTATAAACGATGTTCAAACGTAACACAGTAAGTGTTTTGAACGTCAAGTGTTTTGAACGTCTTTTATGCATTTCCCGGACCACAAATTTATAGTGCCCATTTTGAGGGGGTATTTCGAGGGGGGTTGCCCCCTCAAATTGCCCCCACGTTTTCCCCCCGCCCCTCAAAATTCTCACTCTGAAAAATAAACCCCTGGGGTATTTCGAGGAAATACGGTATTTTTGTAAAACTTTTGCATGAAAATTGATTGGTCAACTAGACGCACCCAATAGTACTAAATTAATTGCGTTTTACCCGTGCCAGCAGAAAGTGTAAAAATTCGATTCCACTATAAATAATTCATTTTATCGAACCAGTGGGCGTATTTATAAGTAATACAAACAGTTTTATTCTACTGAACCAGAGAATTTTGTCAAAAAAATATTGTTAAAATTATCCAATACAAATTATCCAATACAAAATTGGTAAGTTTTAAGTAAAATCCTCCAAAAATTTTATTTACAAAAACATAAAAATTCGTAAAACCCTGCAAAACTTTTCTTCATAAAAAACATAATTAGTTTTTATAAACAGCGGACATGCCAGGTTTGGCACCCAACAGTTGAGTCAGTGCAGGAGCCCATATCTCCAACTGTAGTGGGGGGATTTATTCAAAATTTTGAGGCCATATACTCGAACCCCCCCCCCCCCACTACTATATATGGGCTGGGGGAGGTCGGGGACCCACCTGAGCGTGGGTCGCCGTAAACATGAATTTTTTGATTGAAAAAATCGCTGTGCACGCGAGGTTTGTCACCCCGTGTTTGTTTAATATAACGGGATGGCAAACTAAAATTGGCTGGGGGGAATTGATCGAAATTTTGAGGGGGTGTACACGACACCCCCCACTACTTTACACGGAAATGTGAACCCCCTGGCGACCCCCCTGAGAGTGGACCATTGGAAAATAAACCGATATTTTTGAAAATTCTCTGTGCAGGTTTGGCACTGGACAGCAAAAATAAAAATAAAATTAGAAAGTGCCCTAAAGGACAATGTATACCACTGTAAAAAGTGTGTATTAAAAAACAAAATTTAATCTGGTACTTGTGTATCTTTTACATTGTATCTTGGCACTGACTCAACTATTGGGTGCCAAACCTGGCGTGTCCGCTTTTTATATCCCAAAAAACTCGCAGAAAAATGTATCCGGGCGACGTTGCCATCTTGGGAAAAAGGACGAAAGCAAAGGAAGAGAAACCAAAGGAAGAATGGGTGTGTGAAACAGTGGAAACCGGTGGTAGATCCTGCGGTTATAAGAAGGTCTTTGACAAAATCAGAACTGATGTGTGAAGTGATTGTCTGTGAAATTTATTTGCATAACAGTTAGCATTGGAAAAACTTCTGGGAGATATATATCTTCTGGGAGATTTATACAGAGATTTATACAGAAAATACTCTAATAAGACCACCCTTGAACAACTCCCCCTTGAATAACTCCCCCTGTTGGCGAGGTGAAGAAAAAATAACTCCCCCCACCTCTCGAATAACTCCCCCTTTGGGTGAAAATTATACAATACAAAAACAGAAAAGAAAATTAGGCTATGGCAGCGACAGTATGATGCGTATGCAGTGTGTACACATTTTTGTAGTTGTTGGACAGTTAAATACCTGAATCACATGGACTAAATTCATTGTATGGTGTAGTCTGTCAGCTCAAGTTTTGCGAAGAAAAAATATCCCCCGCCCTCGAACAAATCCATCGTTGAGTAACTCCCCCCTCAAAAACCTCTGACGAAAAAGTAACTCCCCTGGGGTCTTATTCAAGGTTTTAGGGTATGTAAAAAATATTAGAAAATATAGAAATATTTATGAAAAATTATATTCATATTTTTGCTAATCACATTTATAACTTTTTTATATTTTTCCATGTTTTTTATCTAGTTTAACTATTCTCATCAGTATATTCTGAGGTTTAATTATACATTCTCATAATAACCCATTTTTGCAAGTTATTACGATCTTTTACTCATCAAACAGTGATTTTCACGCACAACAATGAACATAAAAAGTGATTCACCAATTTTCCCATACACTTTTTTATCTCCCAACCCTCCTACGCTGTAATTACAGCTAGTGATGGAATGGCGCCATGGCGCTGGCGCCATTTGAGGGCGCCAAAGGGCGCCGCGCCATGGCGCCATTGGCGCTTGGCGCCCTTGGCGCCTGGCGCCCACATTCAGAAAGGCGCCATGGGGCCCTTGGCGCTTGGCGCCATTTTTACGTGGCGCCCTTGGCGCCTGGCGCCCTGGTTTAGAAGGGCGCCAAAAAGGCGCCAGCAGGGTTTCACGGTGAGTGCCGTGTATACGAGAAAAAAAATGAAAAACGTATCCGTGGATGATCTGAATTCGCCAGAAAAATGGACGGAGTGGTGTGAGTGGGTGGAAATCTTTCGTCCAATGGTTCATCAGATGTGTCTGACGGATCAGAAGACAAGAATGATGGATCGTTAACTTGCAAAATCATAAATAAACCGTTGCAATTAGGAAACATTGTTAGGAAAGGTCTATTTGTAATGAATGGATTGTTGTCAAATGACAATTTCCATTGCGTTTGAATTCGTCATGTGGATTGAATTCAAAAAAATTTTGTTGCTAGCCTTGTTTTTGTTCATTACATCCTGGAGAACGCGAATTAAGAAGTGAATGCGCGTACAGTGGTGCTGTAGAAACATTTTTAGCACACACATGGTGTTGTAGGCACTTTTTTATCCTGGCGCCCTTGGCGCCTGGCGCCCTATTTTCCAAATGGCGCCATGGCGCCCTTGGCGCTTGGCGCCCTCTTTCCGTGGCGCCCCTGGCGCCTGGCGCCCACTTTCTGAATGGCGCCATGGCGCCCTTGGCGCTTGGCGCCCACTTTCCGAATGGCGCCATGGCGCCTGGCGCCATTTTTTCTGGCGCTTTTCCATCACTAATTACAGCCCACTCCCAGACGCTGCAAAATGTCAAACTGACAGCGTCAAAAGTCGTGTAAATTCCCTATAAAATGTCAAATTATATTTAATTTGTTAACTGGAAGCTTGACATTTTTCATAACGTTTCACAGATACTCTTTACACTGTCTGGGAGTGGCACCAAATGGCCACGCTCGAGTAGAGGGGTCTCAAAACCCTAAAATTCACCTAAAATTTGACTTTCATCCGGTGACCCAGTGTCAAGTTTTTCAAAATCTAAAAGCGTTGGTCTAAATTGCCGCACCTTGTATGTTTACTCAACTATGATATACCTGTTTACTCATAACTACTGATGTTAACGGCACCGGGAAAAACGTTTTTCCCATCCCTAAATGCACAACAACTAGTCAAATACAAATACCATATATTCTCGATCAAGTCCTCTTTGAATAAGTTTCTAGTGCATGTAGGAGGAAAAATACCATATCTTGAATAAATCCTTCAACGCAAATGCGTATGGGATGCATGGGCACCTGGTAATTCTGCGGCCTGTAACGACGCCATATGTATCTTTGCAGAAACTTTCAAAAGTCTAGACTAATCAATCAAGTTTTTTTTCAAGAATATAAACACGTTCCCGGTCAGGTCCGGCACCCTATCTTTGATTTCAGTTCGAATCTCTCGCTGCAGGGGTAACTGCTGAAACTTGGTGGTATATAATCGTGACCACCCTCTACTACACATCGATGGGCAGAGACGCTACAGGGTGGGTACTACACATCGATGGGCAGAGACGCTACAGGGTGGGTCGCCGTCTATGCAAAGTGTTTTTTGGCTTTTTCAGTGTCCCACACGGGTCCGGCACCCACTTGATTTGTTACACTACGGATGTCATACCTCCAGTTCTGTGGGTGGTAGAAAGCTTAACTTTTGGGGTAGTTTAGCCAACACCAACTCCCACCATAATTCATTAGGGCAACTGCTGGCGACTCACTAGAACGCAGGTCGCAGGTCGCTGCATTTTAATTTTGTTTTAAAGGTTTAAGTATCCCATTTCAGTCCAGCATCTCTGCATAAAAACTGACATCAAGAAGAAACCAACCAGCCCTTAAGTGAGAAAAACAGTAAAACTGCACCACATAAATACAAAGCTAAGAATTGTTTTTAAAACATTCCAAAATGCAAAAAAAATCACAAAAAACACCCACCCCTAAGAATTGTTTTCACAACATTCCAAAATGCAAAAAAAACATCACAAAAAACATCTACGCCTAAGTGTCAAACAAAAAAAAAATCGACTTTGGGCAACTTTTTTGTTAGACACTTCAAATGTTGATTTATGGTAATTTACAGAGGAGGGTGAAAGGTTTAAAATAGCATAAAACATGTATCCTCTCAAATGCCTTCTTTAAAAAATTTACTTGGGGTAAATTTTGACATCATAATGACATCATTGCAGGAACAAAATTTTCACAAAAACATAACTTTTAAATTTGTCCTAAGTAAATTTTGTAAAGGAGGCATTTTAGAGGTTGCATTTTTTATGCAACTATAAACCTCAAACCCTCCCCTGTAAATTATCATAAATAAACATTTCAAGTGTCTTACAAAAAAGTTGCCCAAAGTCAAGTTTTTGTCTGACGGATAGTTTTTACAACTTGGAATGTTTTGAAAAAATCTTTAAGATTTGCATGCGGTGCAGCTAAACTGTTTTTTTCAGGTGCAGCTATACTGTTTTTTTTAGGTGCAGCTATACTGTTTTTCAGGTGCAGCTATACCGTTTTTCACACTCAATGGTTGTTTTTTACTTCTTTAAATCGCTTTAAATGTCTGGTTCTTTAAATATGCAAACGGGTGCTAGACATAAAAAAAACGTGTTTAATAACAACAACACGAAATTGAAACACAAAAGCCAGCACGATAGTGAGTCCCTGCTGGTGTATAGTGTGGGGGGTGTTGGCTACACCGCACCAGAATTTCAGCTTTCTACTACCCCCAGAACTGAAAGTAAAATACAGTATCTGCAGTGTAAAAAATCAAGTGGGTGCAGGACTTGTGTGGGACACAAAAAAAAACAATTTTTTGGTGCTTAGTTCGGCTGAAAAGTCCCCGGGCAGTGCTGGTCATTCGCGCTAGGGGTATGCTACGGTCATAAAATTTTGACAGGTTAAGATATCAGGTGTTTTGAGTTTTCACCTAAAATCTTACCCCTCTATCTCCACCCACTGCGGAACTGTGGGGGTTACAATTTCGGTCATTTTGTACTTACCGTATTTCCTCGAAATACCCCCCCCCCCTTGAAATACCCCCCCCTCGTTTGACCCCCCCCTCTCGAGACCACTATGAAACAATCACCCCCCCCCCCCTCGAAATACCCCCCCCCAAATTGAGTGTAAAGAGTACGTACATGACAAATACGGCAGTTTATGTTCTGCGTAGTGCAGAACACACGTTAAAACAATGTCGGAATCACGTTAGAACAGTGTTTATACCATCTACGTACTAATATTAGTCTACAGAACCTTATAAATGGCAGTTTTTGTTGCATTTTTCGACGTCTGCGTACGTTTCAGACGACAATTTCGTACTTGGTTTTCAAAAATTTTCTTGTGAAGTAATAACCCCCCCCCCTCGAAATACCCCCCCCTCGTTTAACCCCCCCCCCCTCTCGGGACCACTATGAAACAATCACCCCCCGGGGGGTATTTCGAGGAAATACGGTATGTACAAATGATGCTCTAGCCCAATGCTGCTTTAGAGTTGTGATCATGAAACTTTGGCTAGTGTAAGCCACCAGTGTTGGCAATGTGCTGATAGTATTCAACACTTTCATCAACATCATTGCTATTAAGGTAAATTTAATATACAGATCAAGGTGATGTGCAAGAAACGTGGGAACTGTGATGGATGTTTTTGGTGATCATCAGAGATTGCATCTGAGACTGAGATTGTATTGCAGTGATTTTATTGTTGTTTTGAAATGTGCAGTACAGAAGAAGATCATGGAGGATCATGGAGGAAGTGGTAGTCGGGTGGCAGAGGTGCATAGACCAAGGGGGGCTATTTTGTGAAGGAGATGAAGAATGATGAATTTGTTAGTAGTGAGAGTAGTGACAGTAATGACAATATGGACTTAGACATCACCCTGATATGCATATTAATTTTACCTTAATAGCAATGATGTTGATAAAAGTTTTGAATACTGTCAGCACATTGGTGGCGTACACTAGCCAGTGTTGGCAAAGTTTCATGATCACAACTTAAAGCAGCATTGAACTGGAGCACCATGTGTACATCAGTACAAAATGGCCGAAATTGTAACCCCCACAGGTGGGAGCCTGAGCGGTAAAATTTTAGGTGAAAACTCAAAACACCTGATATCTTAACCTGTCAAAATTTTATGACTGTAGCTTACATCTAGCGGGAATGGCGAGCACTGCACAGGGACTTTTCAGCCGGACTAAATATATGGTGACCCATTACAGGGTGGCTTGCCATGGCCTCCCCCATTGATGTGATGTAGGGGAGGGTTATATAACCCCACATTTGCAGCTTCCTACTCCCCCTGCAGAGGGAGATAGAACATCCATAGTGATATCAAAAACAGGGTGCCTGACCTGACCGGGAAGGTGTTTACATAGTCTAAATAATATTTACATGCGCCAGGGGCCAGTCCCGCAAGTTGACAAGTGCTTTACTCTTGACTTTTACTTTACTCTAGACTTTGCTCTTGACTTTACACTTGACTTGACTCTTAACTTTGCCATTACACTTGACTTGACTCTTAACTTTGCCACTACCAGAGTCAAGTCAAGAACAAAGTCAAGAGTCAAGAGTAAAGTAGTTGTCAACATGCGGGACTGGCCCCAGTAAAGAACAGTAAACAGATAGCACAACAACACGTATAACTGTCTGCCTTGCTGCGAGGATGTGATTATTACATCTTGCAAAGTTCATGACAGTGGTCGCAAGGCAAATTTCATGACAGTGGTTGCAGTGTAAAAATCTATACTTGCAAGACAGCACAGAAAATAAGGAGGCAAGATAAAACAGTGATACATCATATATTTGCCTAACCTGCCAGCCATCAATAATCCGCCACCCTCAAACAAGCCACCTCAAAATGCTGGAAGTCAGCGCCACCAGGTTTGTCTTTGACCAGGGGCCTATTTAGCTGACAACTGTGGCAGCTCATTTGTAAGTAGTAACTTTGTGTCAAGTCAAGTGAAACAAAACCCACAAAAGAGAGGTATGATCATTTAAAATTAAATTATTAGGCTCACCTCCCCCCCGCATGTCATTCAAAATATAACCCGATCCCGTTTGAACGATACGTAGGCCGACCCAGGCCTATTTCGAATGTATACCTGCCCCGAATGTAGACCCGCACCACATGGAAGCATACCCGCTCTGAAGGTAAGCCCGGCCCGAAGGTAACTGACGGGAGTGCTCTCGAGTTGCCCATTACAGTTTCATATAGTAAAGTCTCATACAGTGCCATTTGATCTTGGGAGCATGCGGACTTAGTGGCTGATTGTATATTTTCATATAATATTATTCCCGGTACGTCGGCTGCTCAACGCACTGCACACGCGCCCAGCGAAAATCTGTTGTTTGCACACAGACATAAAAGGTCAGCCGACTAAAACTTCGGTAATGACCGCTTCATAAGGATTTGTAAAAAACGGAAATGGTAGTTGACAGTTTGGAAAAGATAATTGATGCACGAGCAGCGCAAAACGTGAAAATAAATATCTGGAATTGTATAATTAGGATCGATTCAGGGTGGTTTTTAGTTATTTTTTTGTCAAATTTCATGATTATTTTTTTCATGTATTGGGACCATCTTTTTGGGATCGGGATTGGTGCTGCACACACTAGTTTACTGCCAGATTTTGGTTAACTCATAAATCAGCTTTAAACACATTTAAGTTTACCAGAATGAGGTGTCTGTCAACTGTAGTTGATTTGTGACATCATTATTTGTGACATTTGCAACAAATTCATTAATTGCTATGGACAGTTCAATAAAGTGACCGCACCAAATCTCACAACCTTTGTATGCTGGACGAAAATAGTTAAGAATACACTGCAGCAAAATGCACCGCAGCCAAACATGCATAAATACGTAAATATACCAAGATGAGTTGACACTAAGATGCATGAGCACTGGCCTATACTCTACTGGCAAAACAGACATGGGCAACTCGAGAGTAAATCAACTGACGCTACCTGCGGGCCGGGCTTACCTTCGGAGCGGGTATACATTCGGAGCGGGTATTCATTCGGGCCGGGTTGGATATTAGCGGGGAGGGGCACGACTGGCCGCGCGTGTGCACCCATCGGCGCGGTGCGGCAAACACAAAGGGCAAATAACAATACAAATGTGGCCCAACAATGCATGGCTCTTTATGTTTTGCCGCCAAGACCGCAACCGATGTTTGATGTTTGATGCGTGACCCCCCGGTTCGGCATGCGATTCGGTGTGTTCCTGAATCGTCACTCAGCAAATTGTCACGTTTTGAGTGGTCACTTACTGAATGATCACTTGCCTTATTGAACACAGATCCGATATGCCAAAATCCATATTGCGTTTACTTGAATGGTCACAAAATAATTCGCATGTGTAATTATGTCAGTGCTGTGTAGCCTGTGTTTCCGCCCGCCGACTTAAGTAAGATTTTTCACGCAGTGCACTTTGTCATTAACGGTGTTCACCTTTGAAGACCAGAGATTAAATTCAGGTATTTCCACCTTGCCACTAAACATAAGATTATCACGCGGCATCGTTTGTCAGCTGCGGGACGCACACATCAATCATTGATTTCCGGTTACTGCACTGCAACAAAAACAGTAGCTGTCACCCAGCTGTTACATATAAAAGGGGTGAACTTTCAACTTTGTTGCAAAAAACAGAGTCATTGAAAAGCGTTTTTTTTGTAATTTTTTTGGAGAATATATGGGGTCATTGAAAAGCGTTTTTTGGTATTTTTTTGGTGAAAAAACCGGGTCGTTCAAAAGCGTTTTTTTGTAAAAAAATATGCTGGAAATTGATTTATTTGAGATGCAATTGGAAAAACAATTATTATAAATATACACATACAAATTGACTAGATATCATAGTTTATACAAGAAAAGCATGCCGCAAAACATGGATACATTGTGCGCTCACAGCGGCATTCCCTTTAATGACCAGTGACGAGTTCTGACCACTCGGACATTGGCTATTCAGTACATGTGCATATAAGAACATTTGCGGCTCAGCACACGTGCAGAACAGACTATGACTATTGCAGAATTGACGATTTAGTCAGTGACGATTCATGCACAAATCTGCGATTCGGTGTCTTTTAGAGCAACTTTTGTGCAACATGAACCAGAGTTGTTAAAAGTACCGAACTTTCTTCAAAGTATGCGTATGCGTAAAGTATTTTGTTTTTACTCACTTTCTTCAAAGTATGCGTATGCGTAAAGTATTTTGTTTTTACTCACCCCCCAAAAATACTGTTTTTCCCAAGAAAGCTTAAATGCGAGTATTTTTTTTCCCAGGAATGCGTAAAAACGAGTAAAATTAATCTTTCTTTGGGACCCCACACGCTAGTTGACATCGACACCAAATGTCAACTGGTTCCGTTCCCAATTCAACTGGTTCCGTTCCCAATTCAAAGCATGTGTTTGAACGTCGATCATCGGCTCGTCAGCAAGCTTTGAATCGGGATCGGCACCAGTTGACATTTGGTGTCGATGTCAACTAGCGTGTGGGGGCCCAAAGAAAAGTTAATTTTACTCGCTTTTATGCATTCCTGGGGAAAAAAATACTCGCATTTACGCTTTCTTGGGAAAAACAGTGTTTTACTCTCGTTTACTCATGAGTAAAAGTAAATTATTTTTACTTTACGCTTTCTTGGGGGGTGAGTAAAAACAAAATACTTTACACATATACTTTACACATATGCATACTTTGAAAAAAGTTCGGTACTTTTAACAACTCTGGTTCACAGTTAACTTCACCGTCATTTCATATCATCTCAAACCAACATACCTGTGTATACATTGCATGGCACACTTGTGAACAGCAAACTAACAACTGTGACTTGCTGCAATAAGTGAATATGAAAAGCAAGTATTGTAACTCGGTTTTTAATGGTTATATACATGGTGCTTTCTTGGCAAAAAGAGGCGTCATATTTTTGCATTTGGTTTTTTACTTGTACCCTGTACCAGTCCTTTATAGAGTGAAATCTGATGCTATTTAATCAATCATAAAATCAACATTGAACTGTTCCATTTTAGCAAGTCATTAACTGTTGAAGATTGAAGATACAATTCAAATCATACTTGAGCAGTGAATATGGCGATTGATTAAGCTTAAACTTCGAGTTATCAGTGTTGCTTTTCACCAACTTATGAGCCTTGAGCCTTAAAAATTGTTGGGCCTCATTTGTATTGTTATTTGCCCTTTGTGTTTGCCGCACCGCGCCGATGGGTGCACATGCGCCGCCAGTCGTGCCCCCCCGCTAATCTTCAACCCGGCCCGAATGAATACACGGTCAGAATGTATACCCGCTCCGAAGGTAAGCCCGGCCCGCAGGTAGCATCAGTTACCTTCGGGCCGGGTTTACCTTCGGAGCGGGTAGGCTTCCATGACGTGCGGGTATACATTCGAAGCGGGTATAGATTCGGAGAGGCACAGGCTCACGTAGGCCTAGGGTGTCAAAACAAGTTTTTACAGACAACAGAGCTTTTACAGAGACATTTTTTGCACTTGGTAGAAAACGGAAACGGAAAGAAAATTTTAGCGGCTGGAAAATGAAAAAAACAATTTGCTGAAATTTGCCAGAAATGGTAAAAATTGGTGAAATTTTGATGGAAAGTGGAAAAAATGCATGCATGTCATGAATCATGTGAATGTTTATCAGCTTGGCTGAAACAGAAAACAGACATTTGAGCCGGAAGGAAGGAATATGACGTGGAAAACCAGAAAATTGAGACAGAAAACAGAAAAAAGACTAAAAAACTGGAAATTTAGCCGGAAGATGGCAAAAATTTAGTGGCCAGAAAACGGCCAGAAAACGGTAACAGAAAACGGAAATTTGACACCATACGCAGGCCCGACATAGTTCGGATGGCGCAGCGCCAGTGCAAAGCAGTGACCCTGCCAGATTTGCATCAAAGGTGCATGGACAATTGGACCCAACGGCTGTCCGGTAAATCGAGCCATGTCTATATGAAACAGGGCGCCATGTACAGGACCTGATGCGACCATTTGAAATAATATTGATTCTTTTCAGTGATATTTGCAGTTTTCTTCAATGACATGAATATTTAGTTATAATGGAGAATAGATATGGACCTGGATGAGCAAAATACCCTTATTTCCTCGAAATCCTTATTATACAGAGTAGAAATTTTGAAAATTTTGAGGGGGGGTGTTATTTTTTCATCAGAAATGTTCGCGAAATTCTTACTAAAGAATACGCTTTTACACATTTACACATTTCATAAGTATTTCAATTTCCCTATTTTAAATTCTCAAGTACACAAATTCTCTACTCAGTCTCTACTGGTGATGGAAAAGCGCCAGGAAAAATGGCGCTAGGCGCCATTCGAAAAATTGGCAAAATTTCTGCCTGTATATCATCACGGAAGCATTTATAGAAGAGCAACATGCTATACCATTTGTCTGATGGTGACTCAAGCTACAAAACGCATCTTATGACTATTATTTTTATACTACCATATTTATTGGAAATATGCATTGGAGTTTATTCTTTGACAGAAAATTTCGAGGGGCTAGGGGGCTGATATGGGTATCAAAAGAAGCCCATACATTTCTATACAAACGTCTGAATTGTCAGCCTTAACATGTCCGAGGTGAGATCGACCCAAATAAGATTTGTGCAGACTAAAGTCCGTTCGCCAAGAAATAAAAGTTTAGTTCCTGGGAATCGTCGTTCATTATCATAACGGTTCAGCCATACATGCCACCATGAAGGAAACGCAGGGAAATAGTGGAAACGCAGGGAAATAAAGGAAAGAGTATACATATGCTAGGGGATAAAGATCTGTCCCCCTCATGTAGCACTGTGGGTGTGAATTGCAGGGAAATAAAGGAAAGAGTATACATATGCTAGGGGATAAAGATCTGTCCCCCTCATGTAGCACTGTGGGTGTGAATTTTACAAATGTAAAAATCGTACTTTTTTATCACACTACAACCACATGTTCCAGTCAGTTTCAGCCCAAACCCTAGTTAATTCCACATGCTCCCTGAAATGGCAAATCGAAATAGTGCGCCTGCGAACTGGGCCGCGGGCAATTTTGTCAGTTTTGACCGTGCTGAATAAAGTGGATTGTAAATCCACACACCCAGTGCCACATGTGGGGGACAGATCTTTTCCCCCTACAACAAATTTTATGCCTACCGTATTTCCTCGAAATACCCCCTGGGGGTGATTGTTTCATAGTGGTCGCGAGAGGGGGGGGGGTATTTCGAGGGGGGATATTATTTCGCCAGAAATTTTTTCCAAATCCTACTACAAAATCGTCGTTTGTGATGTGCGCTGGGGCAGAAAAATGCATCAATAACTGACATAAATAGACACCTGTAGACTAATAGTAGTACGTAGATGGTATAAACACTGTTCTAACGTGATTACGACATTGTTTTCACGTGTGTTCTGCACTACGCAGAACACAAACTGCAGTATTTGTCATGTACGTTCTCTTTACACTTAATCTGGGGGGTATTTCGAGGGGGGGGGGTGATTGTTTCATAGTGGTGTCGAGAGGGGGGGGGGGGTATTTCGAGGGGTGGTATTTCGAGGAAATACGGTATGTATACTCTTTCCAATTATGCGTTTCCTTCATGGTGGCATGTGTGGCTGAACCGCTATGACAATGAACGACCATTCCCAGGAACTAAACTTTTGTTCATTTTGTTCCTCGGCAAACGGACTTTAGTCTGCACAAATCTTATTTGGGTCGCTCTCACCTCGGACATGGTAAAGCTAGGGGGTTGAAACTTCAGACGATTGTAGAGAAATGTATGGGCTTCTTTTGATACCTATAACAGCCCCTAGCTAAATGTGATCGTTATGCACATTGAAAAATATTAAAAATGTCCGCGGCGAACGATCTTTCCGCGTGGGGTTATGTATTTCTGCAAGTATTTACAAGTTGAAATTGTTTCTATTTTTGTGTCAGCGCCCACACAAAAAATACACTTTATCATTTATAATTATCAAATTTAGATAAAACATTTCATTTCATCACCCCAAAATCCATAAATTTGCAATTTATTGCGACAAAATAATCTGCATAAAAGCCAGTTGGCATGAAATGTAAGCGATTCAGCAAGTGAACACACAAAGTAAAAAATGAAAACGAAAAAGACACGTGTGAGATTTACCAATGGACAGTGAAGAAGGAAGAAAACAAAATAAGGAAAAGACATGATAACGTATCAGAAATGAAATAGAAAATTTGACTGGAAGAACATCAAATACGGAAAATACGCCGATTTGACATAGGTTCAAAACGAAAGACACCAAAATTCTGGTAGAGTTAGGACGATATAAATTGCATCGAATATCGGGTATAGGACACACTTTTCACATATCAAAGTTTAAAGAAGGATATCAGTTATACTCGGCGGACCGCAAAGTATGCGCCCAAAATTATTTATGTCTTGGTCGATAACGCGCGAGCTGGATAAATTTATGCACTTTCACAAAAATAAAAATATTTAAAAAAGAAAGGCGGAGACGCGTACAAACGAGCAATGTTTTTCCCCGAAATGTATTTTCTTTTTTCTTGTGCTGGAATTATTTTTATTTTATTAACGGTGACGTCATGATGGAGTGTTTCCATCAGAAAAATGCATAGCATGCGGTCCGCCGAGTATACAGGAAAAATCGGATATCGGAGATAGACAAGGGTTCAGTTTTTAATTTTTTCCCCAATTTTACACACTTTGTTCGAAAACTTCTTCTTTTATACTTCTTTCCAAATGTTTTTACACACTATCAACCGAATTTTCTTCGACATTTTACAGCCAAATTAATTCTTTTTAAATTACCTAGATACCGCCATCAAAAAGTCATATCGTCCGAACACAACACCCATCCAAACACTCAATGCTCCATAGTTGCAGCCAACAAATATCGTTCTATATACAGCGCTTGGCAAAGTGCCAAAAGGAACTCTGGCGCCTGCAGCATCGTATGGCGGGCGGGGTCGGTGAAAAACGGTAAAGCACACTCTTTTATTTGAGCGGTGAATGGTGCAAACAACTTTGAACGGCATGCATTCGACGCCGCCTGTGGAGGGGGGGGGGGTGTGGTGAAATTCGGGAAGTTAGCCCATACAAAAATACAATTAAATAACTCTGGAAAATTCTAGAAAAAGTATAAAAGATATTTTTTTTCTTCCATATAATCTGATCTTTTTTAAATACAAAATGCTCAAAGATTTTTCTATGCTAATCACCACTGCGGGCCAATAACGGCACAGAAGACGCCAAGCGTCAAGACGCTTTTAGGTATTTTATCTGCTTGAATTACCGTATTTCCTCGGAATACCCCCGGGGGGTGATTGTTTCAGAGTGAGAATTTTGAGGGGGGTTAAACGAGGGGGGGTTAAACGAGGGGGGGAAACGAGGGGGGGGTATTTCGAGGGGCTTAGTATTTCGCCAGAAATTTTTTGAACGGGGGGGGGGGGCTGAGCCCTTATTTTTTTCGTATACTGTAAGGAAATTGCGCCATTTATTGCGCTGGCGCCATTCGTAGACGCAACGCCATGGCGCCAAGGGGAGGGGAGGGGCTCCCCCCCCGCCCCCCTGGATACGGCCCTGTCAAAAACTATGATTGTTTTTGGTTTGGAAAAATAAAAACTATCATAGAATGGTGGCGTTGGCACTCAGCGCCGTGGTTCCCTTTTTTCACCACTACTCACTTCACGGAGGTTTTTGGTGCTATAGAAAATCGGGTGACACTTTTCAACACCAAAAAGCGTCATGGCGCCAACGCCAAACCGGTGCCATAAAAATAACTCACTCCAACTTTCGCGTTGACCACGGGAATGTCGCCAGTCAATCGGACCACAGCTGGCGCCATGGATGTTGGCAGTATTTGTTGAGCGATGTACAACTCTAGTAGGTGACACACCAGACGAAATCTGGGTTAGAAAACAGACATTAAGGAAAATACCGTATTTCCTCGAATTACCCCCTGGGGGTTTATTTTTTCAGAGTGAAAGTTTTGAGAGAAAAACGTGAAAAATGCAACAATAACCACCATTTATAAGTTTTTACAGCCTTATATAAAGATGTAGATGGTATAAACGATGTTCTAACGTAACACAGTAAGTGTTTTGAACGTCTGTTATGCATTTCCCGGACCACATATTCATAGTGCCCATTTTGAGGGGGGGTATTTCGAGGGGGGGGTATTTCGAGGAAAGACGGTAAGCGAAACTTTGAAGAGAACCTCATTTCCGAAAATTAACCCATTCTCAATACCATTCTAGAATCAATCCAAAAACATAACAACAATCAAGAACCCCAACCATAGCTGAAATCAGGGGTAGCATTTTAGGGGGGGGGGGTCTAACCTGCCGGCACGTGTTTATATCTCGGGAACCGCTGGGCGAAAATTGTTGATATTTGAGTATAATAAGGTTTCAAGGTCGGGGCTAACATGAAAATCGAAGGCGCCTTCCTAGGACCCCCCTGACCGGAGATAAGGTGGGTCTGAAAAAAAGTAAAAATTTTTGATTTTTTTTTGGTGTCGCCCAGAACACGTAAAATTTGCACGTCAATAATTCAAGTATTTGTGAAGCGATTTTAGTTATTCAACTTTTAAAATGATCACAAATGACTGGAGAGTTCATTTCTGAGGTCAAATCGGTGATATACATAGGTGTATATACCGATTTGGCCCAATTTCTAAATGCTAAATTTCCGGAAAAATTTTCTTTTTGAACATGCTATCTTATACTCCTGCTCGAGAGAAACCCATGAGATCAATAGCTCGTTCCAATCAAAAGTTATAGCATCATTTATCTGCGCGCGCACCCAACCCACTACTACAACACAGTACGCTGGGGTTTTCGTCCGCACAACATGACCAGGCCCTATTGTGCTTTTTATTTTGTACTTCTTCGCCATTTTAGAATACACTGTTCCCATAATTACCACTACCAACAGTCCCAGTTATTTTCAAGCATGCACTACTCATATATAGAATTTTTACGTTTTAGACATCCAATTTTCTGATTGCACTCTGAAAAAAGTTCGGTACTTTGACCAACTCTGCTGTTGACCAAAGTATATGTAAACGTAAAGTATATATTTTTACTCACCCCCTGAGTACAGAAAACGTAAATGAATTTTTTACTTTTACTCATGAGTAAACGTGAGTAAACGTACTTTCCCTGCAAAAAACGTAAATGTGAGTACTTTTGATAAATGTCACCAAAACTTTCCAGAAATGTCACTCAAAATCACTCATTTTCATAACTTTTAGCCTTAATTTTACGCAATTTTTACCAAAACTGTCTAAAAGACGATCTAAAATACGTTTTCTGTACTATCGAGTACTATCAAAAAGTATACGTAAAAGCGAGTACCAGAACTTTTTTTGGAGGAAACGTAAATGCATTTACTCTGTACTCCAGTATACGTATTTATCGAGTAAAAGTAAATAGGTTTTAAGAACTATGGTCAACAGTTGTTAGCGGATTCCTTCTCATGTAGTTTTATGGACAATGCAAACTGACTTTTCGATTCTACCACAATTCACTGTCTAAATGTCAGTTTTACAAGGTCATAAATAATCATCATGTCTGATTAAAAAATGGATAAGGGAGTAACAAATGAGAGAGTATAATTAATGTACGAAACTTGAACGTTTCTGTACTAATTATCCTGAAAGTTGTTAAAACGTATTTACATTTACTTGAAAAATACTATACCGTGTTTCCTCGAAATACCCACGCGGGGTTTCTTTTTCGGAGTGGAAATTTTTAAGGAAGTATTTCGAGGGGGCTTATTCGAGGGTAATTATCCAAGGGAGGGATTATTCCAAGCAAATAGGTTAGTTATTAGTACTGCCATTTGTTTGCCTATATGTAAATGAATAACCTTATCCATTATTCAATCAGAGATGATGATTATGCAACCTTACACCAAATGTATATCACCGATTTGACCCCCAGAAATGAACTCTCCAGTCATTTGTGATCATTTTAACATGTTAAATGACTAAAATCGCTTCACGAATACTCGAATTATTGACGTGCAAAGTTTACGTGTTCTGGGCGGGCGTGGGTCGGTGCACAAGTAAACCCGGTGCACAAGTAGTACAAAAGTATTGTAAGGGCGCCATGGTGTGGCGTACTTTGGCGCCCTCAAATGGCGCCATTCCATCACCAATCATGTGTATAGTTGTTGTTTTTGGAGGTGGGGGTCGAAGGGGTTCAAAATTATGGTTTTTTCAAGCTTTAGAAGGAAAAAAGGAGAAAAATCGCTAGATCCATATGTAGATAGCTGGAGCGTTTGGGGGGTAACCCAACCCCCTCCATCCCCCCATACTAAACACCTGCAATGCCCATGAAGACCCAGTGCTCAAGTGTGGGGGGCGTACTAAGCACCGGGTCTACATTGGTACCGGACATTGTTACTTGTGCACCGGATTACTTGTGCACCGGTCCTGCGCCTTCTGGGCGACACCAAAAAAAAATCAAATAATTTACTTTTTTTCAGACCCACCTTATCTCCGGGGCTAGGGCCATTTCCGCATTAAAGCCCATTCCGCATGTAGACCCATTATAGACACATTATGCCTGCAGGGTAAGAAAGGGGGGGTGTGTAACACCACCCAAACCGCCCAGCTATC
>CAXIWS010000576.1:0-18552 GCA_964036195.1 Sphaerolaimus hirsutus | reverse complement strand
ACCCATCTTTCGGACGATTTTTTTCTCGGGTCAAAACTCTCGCAAAAGTAAAAATACACTAAAGTAAAACTGAATCAAAGCGATCTCTGCGCAGCGTGAAAAATTGGAAAAAATGCTGACTGGTATGCGAAAAAGGATCTGGCAGCCAGAGTACACATTTCAAATTACGTGTATTTATGTAATTTTGTATACCATGTATTGGCATCCCCACTGGTTTCGTTCAGATTTTATACATTGGTGTGCAGTAATACTGTTTTGGCGCATGTGCTCAGCTGCAGTAAAAATGGTTGTTGCATGGTGTTTTTTATGCGACGCTACGCACACTAGTTGACATTGAATTGGTCAACTGGTTTCTGTCAATTCGGATTTTACTTAACGTGTCGCAAAACGATCTTCTGATGGGTATGCGGCAACCTTGAAAAACAAATATTGCAGCACGTGCTTTTGAAGACGGTTCTGCGGCGCGTGAGCTAAAATTTGAATTGACATAAACCAGTTGACATTGAAACGTTAACTAGTGTGTGTAGCGCCTATGTATGTGTCATCGTGGTCAGGCAGCATATTACGCGTTCCATACACAGTACACATTTGGGTATTACCGTATTTCTTCGAAATACCCCTAGGGGGTTTATTTTTAGAGTGGAAATTTTGAGAAGGGTATTTCGGGGGGGGGGGCTTATTCGAGCGGGGGGGGGGGGGGTTGTTATTTCGCCGGAATTTTTCATGACGTATCGTAGTAAAGAATGCTCTATTTCATACCCAAAACTGGTAATAAATGCAGCGAACGAGGTTATACGTGGAGGTATCAACGTGTATCACTACACGAACCATTCTATGTGTAAAATATCAGCGATGCAAATTGGTCCCAATTTACACATCATGTATATCGTATACATGATGTACCTTTTTCCAGACGGGGGTATTTCGAGGGGGGGGGTATTTTTTCCCCAGCTCGAAAAATCCTGGGGGTATTTCGAGGAGGGGGGGGGGTTAATTCAAAGGGGGTATTTCCAGGAAATACGGTACCTACACGCCGTTTCGCATATAAACAACACATCAGTATTTACAACTCGCATCAAACCCCGCTGTGTGCGCTGTGCCATTTGTGTTTTCTTTTTGTGCATACACAGAAAAGTATTTTTGTATCCGTTCTAAAAAGCAAGTCGAAAACAGAACCAACTCAAGATGTTATTTGTCAAAATCACAAAGCGATCAATAAATGTTCGATCGAAAATTTTTACTGTGTACGCAAACACTTTTTTCTTATGAACTAGGTAGTGAAGCCACCAACTGCATCTTAGATTTAAATATGTTTAATGTGATAAAATGACTCAACGCACACTGGTTGACGCCGGGCGTGTCAACTTGTTTTGCCGTCAATTCATTTTTGAGTTGACTAGGTGGTAGTGGCAGATCGATGCTCACATTCAATATTGCAGCACTTGCATTTTCAAATTGTCCTGCGACCCAAACACAATCTGAACCGAAATGACAAGCAGTTGACATTTGGTTATAAATATCAACTGCTGTGTGTAGCGCCAACCATAGATGTCTATGGAGGTTTGAGTATAGAATAAATCGGAGGCGGCATTTTAGGGGGGGGGGGGGGGTCTCGCAGACTTTCGTCTCGTCCCATTCCAGCGTACATTGGCCGATTTTGATGCTGTTCAAGTATGTTGGGGTTTGGGGGCGGGGGCTACTACTAAATCGGGGCCGGATCAAATCGGCATAAGAAATATAGACATCACTAACGCGACCTCCAAAATGGAATCTACAGCTTATGCAGATTATTTTAAGTGTTCAACGGTCTAAATCGGCCCAGAAATGGCTGAGTTACTGAGCTCCCAAGTCAATCGGCCTGATCGGCCATGCAAAATGACCATGTTTTTATAGACCCCCCTTATCTCGGGACTGCGGGATTATTCGAGGGAAAAAAATTTTAGTCGTAGCCCCGCCCCCAACCCCAACATACTCGAACGGCATCAAAATCGGCCAATGTACGCTGGAATGGACGAGACGAAAGTCTGGAGCCCCCCCCCCTAAAATGCCACCTCCGATTTATTCTATGGGTTTGAGTTAACGCAAAAATGCAACATTCATCTCTCGGAGTTTCGGTCGCCCTTCGCTTTGTGTTAAATACCATGTTACAAAGCTAGGGTTAGCGACTTTTTGAGCGCTCCACACACACAATTTCGAATAATGGTAATTAGTCTCGGACAATTTGAGTGACTGGAATGAGAAGTACTGTTGAAAAAAATCAGAAAACGATTCAATGGCCCTGCGCATTCCAGTTTTTACTCGAAATTTGAAATGGGCTTTGAACGCATGGTAGTTTCCTAGAATGGGTCAGTTATAATGGGCCTGTGCCTCTGTGCATGTTTACCCGCTGTGCATGTCAGGAGTATTCAAGACTTTGACCCTCCAGGGGGTTGGATAGATGGCTAATCGCTCCTCTAGAGGGATAGATAGCTATAAAAAAATTTTGTGCGGGTTTGGGGGTTCATTGTATAGGCTTTTTCATAATGAGGAAAAAAGGTAAAAAAAATCGCTAAAAGTAGGTGAAAAATTACTAAAAATGGGTATATAAGCACATATATTTACTACAAGAAATAGCTGAAAATAGACAATAAAACACATGAACTAGTGATTTTGAAGGGGAAAATGTATAAAATGGTATGAAAATGAGCGATTTTGTGTGAAAATTAGGGTCTACATGCACAGCGGGTAAACATGCACAGAGGGCCTCAGTCGTAATGGTAATAATCTCCGTCAAGGAATTTTCAGGTCTCGGGGGGGGGGGGGTGCTGCAGCCCCCGGATACGTCCTGCTCCTACAGACCTTGGGTCCGGTTTCGCCGTATTCGACACTATCACACATGCCAATCTGTACATGGATACAGGGCCGTATCCAGGGGGGCGGGGGGGCTGCAGCCCCCCCCCCCCTTCCCGGGGTGAGACCAGAAAGTGACCGGAAAATGTGACTTTTTCGGCATCAGCGTAAAAAATTTTGCGCGCAAGCGCGCATTTTTCACCAAACATACGGTATTATTATCAGATTCGCTCCATGTGGCCGCAAATCGTTCTGAATACACTCAATGTTGTGCTTTTTGCTGTTTTTGTATGTATATTTACATACATATACAGCGTTCCATGGCGCTGGCGCGAACGCCAATGGCGCCATAGCGTGGCGCCTACTAACGGTGCCAGCGCCATGGCGCCATTCCGCCACTCTGTAGCTAAAATTTTAGGAGGGGGGGCTGAGTCCCCCCCCCCGTTCGTCGGCCTCCGTAACCAAGCAGCCCCCCCTCCGCTCAAAAATCCTGGATACGTCCCTGCATGGATATGAATAATGGATATGCATCAGTGACCTTACACCTTGCACGCGTGGTTCACGCTGGAAGCATGCCAATTATTTTAACGCATGCAATTTTTTATAAGAAGTTGTAAAAAATTAATTGCTGTTATAACCTCATAAGTTTTGTGATTTTGATACAACCTGTGATTTTGTTATTTTTTTACAAAAATCGCACGTTTGAATTATCATTGGCACGCTTCCAACGTGCGACATAAACAAGTGCGAGTGTAGAGTATCAAGTCCGCCTAGTTATACAAAGGCACCTTGTATCCATCGGCCCTGTGCCCGGTAGTCAATAAACCCGGTGCCCAAGTAGCAATTGCCGGTGCCTATGTAGACCAGGTGCTTAAGTACGGCCCGCGTATTTGAGAGCATTGGGTCTACATGAGCACTGCGTGGGTTCAGTATGGGGGGTTGGGACTAGGGTTGAAAAAAAACACGTTTTTTTTAACTCGATGTTTTTTTATTAAAAAAAACGTTTTTTTTAAAAGCTCGCAGATATGACCTAGTGCCAACATATATAATCAGACAGTGGCAATACTCTGTGATGTTAAATATGACCATATAATGGCTGTGGAGCCATGGGATAGCATTATAAGTGGTTATTTGTGTCAAAAATATCCATTTTTGTCGACATGTTCGTATATCGCCTTACAGTCGATTGTTTGGTGACTTCAGGTGAAGTTTGGAACGGAATAGTGATCAAACAAGGTTATAAAATGAGGTTGTTACTTTGGGAGTGAAGTTACACACTGTGGAGGTTAGGGTTGGAAAAAAACGTTTTTTTTTAACTCGATGTTTTTTTAAAAAAAACAACGTTTTTTTTTAAAAAAACAACGTTTTTTTAAAAAAAAACGTTTTTTTTTAAAAGCTCCCAGATATGACCTAGTGTCAACATATATAGGTATATCAGACACTGGCAATACTCTGTGATGTTAAATATGACCATATAATGGCTGTGGAGCCATGGGATAGCATTATAAGTGGTGATTTGTGTCAAAAATATCCATTTTTCGTCGACATATCGTTCGTATATCGCCTTATAGTCGAATGTTTGTGACTTCAGGTAAAGTTTGGCACGGAATGGTGATCAAACAAGGTTATAAAAGGAGGTTGTTACTTTGGGAGTGAAGTTACACACTGTGGAGGTACATGGAAGCACATTACCTCAATATTATATATTACAGCAACATATGTCAGCTTATTCACCCATGGTAGCACATAGAAATGGATGTTTTGATACTAAAAATGCAACAAAACCAATGAAAACAACCACCAATGTCAATTTGTGTGTGAAATTGCGCGCTTGCGCGCAAAAATTTTGCAAAATACCTAGTGCTTAGTACTAAAAATTTCGGCCGATGTTTTTTTAAAAAAACAAACATTTCGGACGTCATGTTTTTTTATAAAAAAAACGTTTTTTTTATAAAAAAACGTTTAAAAAAAAACATCGGCCAACCCTAGTGGAGGTACATAGAAGCACATTACCTCAATATTATATTATACAGCAACATATGACGGCTTATTCACCTATGGTAGCACATAGAAATCGATGCTTTGATACTAAAAATGCCACAAAACCAATGAAAACAACACCAATGTCAATTTGTGTGTGAAATTGCGCGCTTGCGCGCAAAAATTTTGCAAAATACCTAGTGCTTAGTACTAAAAATTTTGGCCGATGTTTTTTTTTAAAAAACAACATTTCGGACGTCGTGTTTAAAAAAAATAAAAATAAAAAACGTTAAAAAGAAACATCGGCCAACCCTAGTTGGGACGGGGGTAGGGTTCAAACGCTCTGGAGGAGCGACATATTTACTGAACCGGAAGGGTCCAAATTCATCGCTTCCTATTTGAGCACCGGTCAATATGGTTTCCTCACTATAGAGGGGGGGGGGGGGGGGGGGCACGAAAGCGTACAACCCACTGGGCAGGCTAAACTGGCTATTTATTTGATATAAATTATGACGCGACTGCAAAATGGACTGTTTTTGGGAGAAGCGGGACCACGACCAGCTTGTATTTCAATAGATTCAATTGCAACTGGTCAAAAAACTTTTCATAGTAGAAGTATTAGCATAAGCAGATGTATTTTTATTTACAAGAAACCCTATTCGGCCAAACACTAAAAAACCGCATCACGATCACTCATGGGTCAAGCCTATTATGCACGTAGACCCATCACACATGTAGACCCATTATAGACACATTATACCCACAGGGGTAAGAAAGCGGGTGGGTAACGCCACCCCAAACTGCAGAGCTATCTATCTATCCCAGAGGCAATTTTTTGGCTACTTTCCCCTGAACATGCATCCCAGGTCTACATGTGCGATGGGTTTACGTGCGTAATGTCACAGGGCCATCACTCATTTCCTAGGCACGCACAAATGGGCATTTTCAACGATCGCCCCACCGGCACCGGCACTCGCACTTTTACCATCATCACAATTTTCTCGCCGCCTTGAAAAGTCGTCCACGATGACCGGCGCCTGCTGCAGCACCAGATCCGTGCAGTGGGGCAGCGCGTGCCGCAGCCGCGCCAGGGCGACGCCCGGCTGCCGCACCGTGGGCACGATGTGGATGCGCAGAGAGCTGGGCAATGTTTCACTGGTTGATTGGTGTGGATGGGGCAACGTTGATCGCGCCATAGGTCAAATGGTGGCCCACACTCAAGTTGACATATCTGTGTCAACTCAGATTTCGGCAACGCGTGTCGCAGAGCGATCTTTCAATGCACTAGATGGACTATTTGTTAAACATTGTAGCATGTGCAATTGCGACACGTGAATCCGAAATCTGAGTTGACACAAACCAGTTGACACACGTGTGTGGTCCGCCAATGGTGCTGGCGGCTCAACTTCGGCGCTGAGTACGCATGGCGCCAGTGTCAGAAAAGTGGATCCAGATGCCATTTTCTAATGAATCATACGTTAAGCAAATGTCACGGAATACATTGGCGTCAGCGTTGTGATACGCCCCCATAACTAATCGAATCGAACGCTATACAAAGGGATTGCTACAGTATTTTTACCAAATTCACCCACAGTTGGAGCGATGCAATGTGAATTTTTTCCTTCACATACCGTATTACCTCGAATTAACCCCCTCAAATTTTGCTGGCGAACTAATAAACCCCCCTGGGGGGTATTGCAAGGTAATACGGTAAATACATACCGTAGATTTGAAAAAAGTGTCAGAATTAGTGGAGCACCCGAAATAAAAAACCCACCCAAACTCACACCAGCGCACTCAATCTACAAAGCGCGCGCAGCCCCGCATCGGTCATATTATCGGGCGCCGTAATTTCCAGCACCCTGAGTGTGCCGCGCAGCCGCGACCGGCCGCGCGACAGCGAAAAAAAGAACTTGTCGTCGACGAAGTCGCAGTGGTGCAGCAAAAGCGTGCGCAGCGCGTGCAGTTGCTGCAGGTGGGCGGCGGCGCGCCACGAAATTATCGAGTCGCTCGCGTCGACGCCCGTTAGCCACACGGAATTGAGCAGTTCTGAGGGGGGGGGGGGGGGGGTTGGAGGTAGGGTTCAAACGGGATTGACTTTTCGGGATCGGGATCGGGATCGGGATTCACTTTTTGAGATTTCGGGATCGGGATCGGGATCGGGATTGTGGTTTCGGGATCGGGATCGGGATTGGTTTTTTGAGATTTCGGGATCGGGATCGGGATCGGGATTGGCCGGGATTGGGGTCACGGGATCGGGATCGGGATAGACATTTTTCCGGGATCGGGATTGGGTTCTAGGGAAAGAGATTTTGGCCATTTTTCTGGCATTCACAGTTGTTCATAAAGGTCTCAAAACACTGTTGGATGCCAGAAAAGTGGCATAAAATTGACGCTGGGGGTTTGCATCCACTTTTTTGCATGCAAAAACGTCATTATTTCACTTTTTATAATTTCCACTAATTTTTCCGGGATCGGGATCCCGGACTTGGGAGTTTCTCGGGATCGGGATCGGGATTTGAAAACTTTCGGGATCGGGATCGGGATTGGTATTTTTGAGATTTCGGGATCGGGATCGGGATTGGGGTTTCGGGATCGGGATCGGGACTGGTAAATCCCGGAATTTCACGGGATCCGGGATAGGGATCGGGATCCCGTTTGAACCCTAGTTGGAGGGGGTTGGAAAGTGTTTGGTTAAGTGACGTATTTTGGACACTTCAAAAAGCCCAAACCGACCGCAACTTTAAAGTGCGGTAAAGTTGTGTAAATGCAACGGGAACTACAGCGTGTGCTGTGAAATATTTACCGTGAACCGGTTGTTTTTGTTATTTGAGTGGTCTACCGCACCGGGCTCGGAAATGACGATCCGAAACGGGCAACGTCCTGCTAATCAACATTAACAAGCAATTTTTCAGAAAAACTAATGATCGAAAAACAAACCCGGTTTTCTCTCCCTAATCCCATCCACAATCTTCCACAATCTCTTCCTACTATCCACCAGGACCTCATTATCCGATACACTAAGCCTAGCTTCCGCCTGCAAACTTTTAAGCCATGCGGCGCTCGCGTGCTTGGTGGGCGGGGCTTCCGGTGGACTATGGTTTCTATGGTGTGCTGCAAAGGGGCCGGCCAGGCGGACGCAGGGGGAGCCGCAGCGCAACAGCCAGTCGGCGCACGCCAATTCGGACCCGTGCTGCTTGACCGAGTTGGTGTCGTAGCTGGATTTGGATGGGTGACGGTTGAGGGTTGGATGAAGGTTGAGTGAAGGTTTGGAGAAGAAAATTGGCTTGAGCTGAGTTCAAAAAATCGCAGTAAAATCCCAATCCTAGTAAGTCCTCGAATAAGTCCCAGGGTTATTTTTTCGTCAGTTTTTGACTGGAGAGTTATCCAAGGAGGGTGTTTATTCGATATACTGTAAATACAAACTAAAACCTTCAAAATGTCACAAACAAAACACAATTAATCCCGAACCGGTTGTAAATCCTGTCCAAAACCCTGGTCATCAACCTGCCATACTTCCGCACTGCGAACACTCTACATCCCACAAAATTTGATGACCAATTTAACAGTTTGTTTTTTCCATGCAAACAATTAGCCATTGAAATGGCCGAAATTTGGGGTACTTGCCCCCTTGCCTATGACATCTGAAAAAAATGTAAAATTAAGGGCGGTAAGACGGGCATCTGGATGGATAGGTGCAGTATAGCAGTTTTGAAAAACACAAAAACATCAGGGTTGGAGCAATACATTGCAATGGCTACTGAGTATTGGGTACCCAAAGATAGAGTATTTTGACAAAAGTATCCGATAATGACAAATTAAAAAAAAAAATATCATATCACTTTCATTGCATGCAAGAAAGAACACACTGATATCAAAAGCCAGATCATATCGCCCCAACCCTTAAAAACCGAAATTTGCTGACAAACATTTGCAAACACATTGTCACAACTTCATTCCTTCTTCAATCGTTTAACTGGTGTACAATCAGACATTTCATCTATCACAGTTTTATCACACAAAATATGCTCATTTCTCTGTTGCAATAGATACGAACTTTTCAACAAAACAGTCACGCAAAACATCTCTTTAAATCCGGCCACTGAACGCACATGATGCACATTTTCAATCGACCATTGGCTTTCGGTGCTACAGGAAGGTTGCTGAAATTTTTTGAAGGAGTTATTTATATTATGTTAAATATGTGTGTACAATCATGGATAGGTTGTAAAAAATCATCGATCTAACTTTTTTCGTTTCAAAATCATTCTTCAAATACATTTTTCACTCTCTGAACATCAATCAAACAATTTTAATGAGTCGTCCAACAGTGAAACAGTGTGAAAATAGCAATCTTTTTCGAGGAAACAATAAATTACAATAAAACGCCCCCTTCATCCAAAAACGGGTTTGCACAAAAAAGCAACCTGGAATAACCCATACTTCAACTTTTCTTTCACCATCTCCTTAGCACTTTCTTCAGGATTTTCAGCATTTTTCGTGAACAGGTAGCAGTGAATAAAAAATGTCAACTTTTGACACAGCTCAGCCTTAACGAGAGTTGACATAATTCCGCTGAAACTGGGCAGAAAATTGACAGCAAACGCTGGGAGATTCATGACACTGTGTGAATGTATGACTTCATCGTTACTGCTACTGCACTGGGAAAGTCTGTAAATTTGGGGGAAAATGGTTTTTGATGCAAAGTATTTTTTTGTAAAAGTCAATCTTTGTCACCCAGGGACGTATCCAGGATTTTTGAGTGGGGGGGGGCTGCTTGTTTACGGAGGCCGGCGAGGGGGGGGGGCTCAGCCCCCCCCCCCCTAAAATTTTAGCTACATAGTGGCGGAATGGCGCTGGCGACAGTAGTAGGCGGCACGCCATGGCGCCATTGGCGTTGGCGCCAGCGCCATGGAATGCTGTATATGTATGTAAATATACATACAAAACAGCAAAAAGCACAATATTGAGTGTATTTATAACGATTTGCGGCTACATGGAGCAACGTTTTATTTTTAAATCTCTCAGATATGACCTAGTGTCACATATATAGGTATATCAGACAGTGGCAATACTCTATGTGAAATATGACCATAAAATGGCTGTGGAGCCATGGGATAGCATTATAAGTGGTGATTTGTGTCAAAAATATCCATTTTTTATCGACATGTTTGTATATCGGCTTATAGTCGAATGTTCGTGACTTCAAGTGAAGTTTGGCACGGAATAGTGATCAAACAAGGTTATAAAAGGAGGTTGTTACTTTAGGAGTGAAGTTACACACTGTGGAGGTACATGGAAGCCCATTACCTCAATATTATATACTACAGCAACATATGACGGCTTATAAACCCATGGTAGCACATAGAAATGCATGATTTGATACTAAAAATGCAACAAAACCAATGAAAACTACCACTAATGTCAATTTGTATGTGAAATCGCCCTACTCTTCGAAACGCTGTGAAACGGCCAACCCTACTGATGATAATACCTATATCTGGTGACGAATGCGCGTTTGCGCGCACAATTTTTTACGCTAAAGTTGGAAAAGTCAGATTTTCCGGTCACTTTCTGGACCCACCCCGGGAAGGGGGGGCTGCAGCCTCCCCGCCCCCCCCCCTGGATACGGCCCTGTTGTCACTTAACCTCTCAGCCAAATCCGTTGACAAAATTTTATTGACAAATTCAGTGGCGTCCAAATTGAAAGCTGAAACTTTGTCCTCAACGTGATTGAGGCGAATGTTTTCGCATAGATATCGGTAGCCGTCTGGATTCAGATCATTCGCAAGTACCTAAAATTGCTTATGAGCTAAATATTACGCAGTGCCTACATACACTAGTACGCGGGGCGTCAATTGATGTCAGTTGTCGATTGCATTTGTTAACGAAGCGTGTCAAAATCACGCTATTATATGGGTCACAATGTCAACAACTCGAATAGCATAATTCATTTAAATGAATTTACGTACAATCCACACTTTGACTCACTTCCAATCGACATCAATTGACGACGCGTCAACTAGTGTGTCTAGACGTAGGCTCCCTAGACATGTACACCCGCTCGACATGTATCGTGTTCGTACGTGTCCAGCGGACAGGACAGTAAAAAGTTATAACTTTTCACCTGCCTCCCTCAGAGTGGTGAGAGTAAAATGTGGAAAGAGTAAAATAAATGTGAAAAAGTGAAAAGTAAATCTCTTTCTACTTTTCATTTGTCACTTTATAAAGTGACAAAAGTGTAAAATAAACGTCACAAAATAAAAAAAGTAATAACTTTTCACTGCCCTGCCTGCTGGACGACACGTATACGACCCCGATACATGTCGAACGGGTCTACATGTCGACCAGGTAGAAATACATGTTTACCGGGTCTACATCTCAAGCGCAGGCACAGGGTCTACTTCTAAGGCCACTACATCTTCGATATTACTAAAAAAAGCACACCTGACAGCCAGCTATTTTAGCCGCAGGAATTGCAAACGGACCAACGCCTGCACAGCAGTCATATAAAATGACATTGGTTTTGCCATTTGAAGATGTAGGTTTTCTCAGGTATTTCTTAACAATCCTCTCATGTTCATGTGCTAATCTGGAGTTCCAATAAACCTGGGTTACGTTAAAACGTAACGTTTTTGTGGTATTAGCGAAAAACACAATATCAGTATTATATGCCCTCGAATAAGAACCCCAGGTGAGTTATTTTTTCGTCGGAAGTTTTTGAGAGGAGATGATTTCAAGGGGAGTTTTTCGAGGGAGAGTACATTTTTTTCATCAGAAAACATGGGATAAATGCATAGAAATTGAATCTGATGTCGCTGCTGTAGGCGAACATTCTTTGGTATGTTTGTATAGTATCTTTGTCACCCGAGGGGGAGTTATTCAAAAGGGGGTTTATTCGAGGGGGCTATTTTAATTCTGTTCAACAGGGGGGGGGGGTATTTAAAATTGTTATTCGAGGAGGTCTTATTCGAGGATATACGGTAAACTATGATTTCCAAAATAAGTAACATACCTCACTGAAATCAAATCTATAAATGCAACCAGACTCCTTCAACTCCACGTCGAATTTAGGTTCGCCAGCTAAAACTTCCATCTGAAACTGGCGAAATTTCGAATCGCCAATTTCATGCAATTTGTTCACAACGGTTTTGCATGGGCCAATTTTATCGAGCAGAACTTGGCCTGAAGACAGGATCTTGCAAAAAAATATCAAAGCATTCAAATGATATTAGTTGTATCTAGGGAAAACTGTACCGATAAGTTCCTTGTACGGGAGCATTTCATCTCTCAAATTAACATGAATTATGTGGCCCACACTGGAATACGACGAAAATTGCATGCCACCCGGCAAAATTGCATCGAAAATATGCGTCGGCTGTAAATTTCAGTAAAAAAGTAACACTTTTGTAACCACAACTAAAACGCTTTATAAAAAAAAACAATGACCAAAAATGAAATGTATATACCTGGAAGTTTTCATAAGCCAACTGCAACTCAACGGTGCACCACTTTAAATCGGCATTAATCCTCTCAGCAAATGATTCAATTTTTGGTTTGGTTTCACTCTCAAATTGTGGAATTTCGTTTATTCTCGACGGGTCCAAACGAACGATGGAATATTTTCCATCAGTATCTCCAGCTGGGACCACAGGTGACACTTTTATATAGCCTACAAAATACAATATTGGTGTACGAATAGTCACAGAATAATTTGACACGGGACAATTTGACGGGAACTTTTTTTGTTTCATGGTAATGGGACACTTTGACACATACTTAACTGGACACATGGCGGTCAGAAACCAGTCAAAAAAACACATATGATAAACGTATCTTGATCTTATGTATCCAGTTTGATAGAAGATAACATGTATACCTAGATTGACATGTTCAAAATGCAATCATTTAATTATCATCAAATTACGTTAAGTAAATATCATTGAATTGCATTTGTAACAATATGGGACTATGTTGATACAATATGGCGATAATTTGTGTATGTTTTGAGCCCTGTGCCATGACATTTTGTTCATGTTATGTGTCTACATGCCTTGTGATTATTTCTCACAACCAAAAATTCCTAAAATCGAAATTATTGAAAAGCAAAGTCGCACCTCGCAACATGGAGCTTTTCAAAACGGGTAGCAATTTATTCAAGTGAATTGAAGGCACTCTCACTGCAGGCACGGGAACCGATAAGGCGAACGCTTCCCTGAAAGTGATTTTTGGAACGGTGCCAAAATACAAGATTTTATTTGAATGCAAAAGTAGTTACCTGTCCAGCGATTTCATTCCCTCGAGTCGTGTTTTGTGAGGGGCCAGAAAATGGGACATTCTTCTCAGCAAGGAAGATATGATAACCATGAATAGTCTTGATATTACAAAATTACCGAGATTTCGCAATGAGAAAACCCGAGAAATAAGTTTTGGACACGTGCCAATTTATCGGGTATTTGATTTGCTAATATTATCCCAAATGGGAATTTTGCCAAAACGTTAGCTAAAGGGTTTCGAGAGAACAAAAAAACTTGGTAATTTCTATTGATGCATACTTAAAATATGGCTTGCACATCCAGTTACAATATAACGGCGTTGGAGTACATGATTTTGCGTCATTGTTTGTCAGAATCCGCCGTTCATGACCTTTTCGGTACAACTGGTTACAACACATAAAAATAGAAATAAAAAAGGAAAAAAATGTCTTGTTTGGCCTGGAGCCAATGGATTTCAGCTAACAAATCTTGATTTCCATCGCGAAAATGCTGCAAGCGGACTCTTACGGGCCCAGTGTCAGCACGACAGATGATTTTGCAGAAACGGACGATACACAATTGCCCAATGTAAAGTGGAAGCGGGTGGTTGGCGCCGCTGGCCCGACGCCAAAGTTTGTTTTCAATTTGCTTTTTTTTTTTGGGGGGGGGGGGTCAGAGTTGAATTTGAATGAAGAATATGAATTTGACGGGAGAGTGTGTAAAATTGCATCATATAAAAACTAGTATAGGTAATTGAGATTTGCATTGTCATTTTTATTATACGTTAGTGGGTTTTTTTTCTAAAAATTATAACAACTGTATTTCCCTGAATTGACCCCCTCGAAATCCCCTCACAATTGAGCGAGCTGGGAAAATAATAACCCACCTCCAAAAGCCCCCTTGGATAACCCCCCACAAATAAACTCGCAAAAAAAGTAACCCCCCGGGGTTATTTAGAAAAAAAATATGGTAATTCTTTTTCAGGCCGCGGCATGGACACCGGGCTGTCTCAGTACGCGATCTGATGATAGTTCTGGGCGGCGGAAATGATGGCATAGTTGACGAGATACACGTTTACAATGCTCAGACCAATCAGTGGTTTATTCCAAACACTAGTGGTAAGTTGGGGGGTTTGTGGCGTCATCATGTTGTGATGTTCCGTCATATTTATATCTGTATGTGAATATATTTTGACTCATGCTAATCGCTGTTTAAGGTTACCGAAATTTCTGTATAAGTGTGGTTATTGTTACATTAACTAATTTTCCTCTTTTTGGTATACTCTGCGGACATCACACTTAGTATGAAAACCTACCATAACACATCTGAATATTGAACCAAAAATCAAAAACCAAAAAACAGTTTTTTCCTACTATTATTAATACTTATTATTAATAATTATGATACTATAATTTTTAATTTTTACTATGGGATAATTAATTACGAAATTTGTCCCAAGATTTTATTCATTAAATTATGGTAGGTTTCCATACTATGTGTGCTGTCCGCCGAGTATACCTGCAAATATGTGTTTTCAATTCCTTCACCGGAAAAGTTCTATTTCAGGTCTTGGTCTGAAAAACAAGATACCCGGCGCTGCAGCTTTTGGGATGGCTGTTTTGGGCACCCGAATATTCACATTTGGCGGAATGGTCGAGTATGGAAGGTTGTTAAAATAAATATTTATAACAATTGAAATGAAATAAAATATCTAGAAATACACTAGCGTGCAGAATAGTTGGGAGTGTGCATGCTGCAGGATAAACATTGCCAAAATTTCAAAACGTTGAATGTGCACAATGTTTGGATACAATTGGTGGGTACTGTGGGCTGTTAGCTACATGTGCCTGGGATGACCACCCCTCAAGTATCTATGTGCATAATATTCTTAGTGCAGTAACTAAATTCACTCAGTTTCTTTGTGTTTCAGAATAGTTGGGACTTTTCTTATTTTGGCCAGTAGCTGCCTAGTATAATATTTTTTAGACTGTATCCAACACCTACTTTCATTGTTAAACAAAATTGTCAACATGGCAACCACCTGCCTGTGTTGCTGAGCTCTGTGAACAGGGACGTAGCCAGGATTTTTGAGCAGGGGGGGGGGCGCGGATTGTATACGGAGCCCGGCGAACGGGGGGGGGGGGGGTAAAATTTTACCCCTGTTGTAGGGGAATGGCGCCATGGCGCTGGCGCCATTCATAGGCTCCACGCCATGGCACCACTGGTGTTGGCATTGGCGCCAAAACAGCAGTATACGTCTGTATTTTACAGGCATATACAGCGACATGGACAGAAATTGAGTCCATTTTCACTGGCTTTTTGGCCGCTGAGACTGGTCAGCCAAAAAGATATGTTGTGAAGGGAGAAAATTTTTCAAACTGTCAACAAAATCGTCGTCTGAAAGTGCCATTTCTGGCACATTTTTTGGTCTGGCCTGGGAAGGGGGGGGGTGGCCGCCCCCCCCACCCCCCTGGCTACGTCCTTGTCTGTGAGCAGCAAGGAACATTCTGAGCATGAAGAGAAAACTCGTTATGCATATGTGGCACTGCAGAATGTATTTATTTCAGCAACAGGCTTGCATACATTGTCAGCCACAGGAAATGGGGGCAGGTATACTAGTCTGTGTGGCTATTTGGTGTGTAAATTTGAGGTTTTTGCTTTATTCTATTGAGGAGAAAACTTCGCTCAACTGTCAATGTGTAATGTGGAGGTCTTTTGTAAGGGAAAGATGATGGAAGTGCTATAACTTTTGATTGGAATGAGATATTGAAATAATTTTTTGCTGCATATGAATCCTGTCTGTCTAAAGTATCTGATAGCATGCTCAAAAATTCTTTATGTTGGAAACCATATCAGTTAAATAAGTATAAGGAGTTTAGACACCACTGATAAGTTTGAAGTGCTATAACTCTTGATTGGAAAGATATATTGAACTCATTTCTGTTTTATGTGAATTCTCGCTGTCTAAAGTATATGATAGCATGTTCAGAAAAATTTATTTTTCGTGTTGCAAAACCAGGTCAAATCGGCATACAGAATTTAGACATCACAACCTCAAAAACGGAATCTACGGGTTTTGCCAATCATTTGAAGTGTTGAACAAGCCAAATCGGCCCAGAAATGGTTGATTTATTAAGCTTCAAATTCAACCATGCAGATTGGCCATTTTTGTATTTTTATCGAACATTTTTTATAGACCCCCCTTATCTCAGGCATGAGGGATTATTTGAGCCAAAAAAAAATTTTAGTCATAGCTCCAATCTCAAACCCCAACATACTCGAACAACATCAAATTTTCAAGGTGCAATGGAGTAGGAAGTGACTAAGGTATGATGAACCCAAGGACGTATCCAGGGGGGGCGGGGGGCTGCAGCCCCCCCCCTTTCCCAGGTGAGACCGGAAAAATATGAGGAAAATGCAGTTTTCGGTGGCAATTTCCAACGTGAAATGTAAAAAATTTTGCGCGCAAGCGCGCATTTATCCACCGTACGCGGTATTTATCAAAAAATCGGTGCCTATAAGCTCAAATCGATGTAAAACACACCGAATTCGTGCATTTCTTTCTATATGTGTGTATTTTTACATACATATCAGCTATTTTTGGTGCCAGCGCCAACGCCAATGGCGCCATGGCGTGGCACCCACGAATGGCGCCATCGCCATGGCACCATTTCATCACTATTTAGAGAAAAATTTTAGGGGGCTGAGCCCCCCCCGTTCGCCAGCCTCCGTAAACTAGCAGCCCCCCCCCGCTCAAAAATCCTGGATACGTCCCTGGATGAACCTGCTGCCCCCCATTTCTCTATGGTGAAAAGTCCCATCTATTCTGCACGGTAGTGTAAAACAATATTCTAAAACAATCTTAGAATACATCTTTAAAATAAAATTTTAGAAAAAAAACAATATTCTAAAAAAATTCTATTGATATTATAATACAATAAATTTACAACAATTCGCAGATATTCAAATGATCTCTACGAATTAGAGGCGTCAAAATGGCTTTGGCGCAAATTAATACCGTTGGCTAATAATCAGTCAACTGGTAACCTATGCATTTTCCCTACTGACTAATTTAGTTTTCTGTTTCATCAGTTCAATTAAAAATCTTTTTTTAGATATTTGGCCGACTGGCAGACTGGGTCATTCATTTACACTGGCAAAAAGTAAAACTGATTCTGGTGTTCCACCGACAATTTATTTGTTTGGGGGCCTTGCTAATGACAGCGATGATCCCAAGCAAAATGTGCCTAGGTAGTTTTCGTTTTTGAACTGTGTTTGATAAAATGTTGTGGATTCTAAATACTCGGATTTTATTCAGACCTATTTCTTTAAAAAAATTGGATTTGTCTGAAAGTGCACTAGACCAGTATAAACTGTAAAATTTGCAGTGGCAATAGTTTCGCAGCGCATTTTTACCTTTCCATTTATTTTTTGTGTTATTCATGGTTAAAAACAGCTGACCATAAATTAACAAAATTTATCCACCCACAGGTACTTGAACGACGTATACTGCCTGGATATATCACGCATTAACCCAATTCCCACTTCGTCAACTCCCAATGAATCTGCTATCGATAGCGCAGTGGTTTGTTGGCACGAACCCAAAATTATAGGGGGCCCGCCGGCGCCGAGAGAATCGCACACTGCGTGCTATCATGAGTTGGGTGGTCAGTTTTGGGGTGTTGTTTCAGTTTGAATGTCTGACTTAATATAAGGGTACATTCTGTGCTTTGTAAAGTGACAATAAGTTATTGTAAAGTTGCAAGTAACTGAATAAGTAAAGTTGCAAGTAACTGAATAAGTAAAGTTGCAAGTAACTGAATAAGTAAAGTTGCAAGTAACTGAATAAGTTGTAAGTGCAAGTTGCATATACAAATTGTTGCTGCAGTTTTAACCACAATTATGGTTAACACTTGATTACATTTGTTGCCATTTTTAAATTATAACTTGCGATTTTACTTATCACTTTCCATTATCACTCAAATTGTTGTCACTTTGGAGATTTGGTGGGGTGGGTTCAAAGGATTGTTGTCAAAAAAAATTGCCTCCGGGATAAATATATGTATAGCTGAGCGCAGGGGTATCTTGAATTTCGACCATCTGAGTGGTTGGATAGATAGCAAATCGCTCCTCCTGAGGGATAGATAGCTGAAATTTTTTCTGGGGGGGGGGTTGTGGTCGTTCGATAAATAGACTTTTTCGGGGCATAGAAGGAAGAAAAGGGAGAAAAATCGCTAAAAGTAGGTGTAAAATAGCTCAAAAATGGTATACAAAAGCATTTAGTACTAAAAATAGGCAAATAGGAACCATAACTATGATTTGGAAGTGAAAATCTATAAAAACGTATGAAAAATAGCGATTTTGAGCGAAAATTGGGGTATAGTTTCACAAAAATCGCTCCAGATAGGTAGATAGCTGGGCGATTTGGGGGGGGGGGGGGGGGTTAGGGGGTAGTAGCCTAAAATTTTTCCTCCGGGATAGGTAGATA